>CACVCL010029163.1:0-79157 GCA_902729485.2 Mus minutoides | reverse complement strand
TATATATATATATATATATATATATATATATATATATATATATATATACACACATACATACATACATAAATTAAGAATAATTTTTAAAGAATTTATATAGCTGCAATTATTTCTTACTATCTGTATATCTCTAAAAGCACATCTTATTTAAAGTTTTACTACTCCACAGTCAAGGATGAAGCCTTTGTACATAGTAGGAAGTCAGTAATCAGATTTTTAAAAAAATTCCTGTCACACACACACACACACACACACACACACACACACACACACACCAGTGATATACCACAAGAATCCAGCAATAGAACATTGTCAGTGCCCCAGGGACATCTTCTATTGTGTATGTCTCATCAAGACCCCTTCTGCCTCTCAGATACAACCACTTTTCTGCCTTTTCTTTGTAGTTCTATAACATATGTATATATACCTTTAGGCAACACCAAATAAGCAACAAAATGTCCTCAGGAATTAATTAATATGAATGTTATATGGTATTTTAAAATGTTTAAATAGTTATTATTCATCAATAAGCCATTGTCTGCCATGAATATGTTAAATATTCCTTTCATTCTCAATATTCAATAGAACTCTAATTTGCATACACCTAAACATTACACTCTATACATACACGTAAGACACAAAGAAAATGACCCCATCATAAGCGGAATGTTATGGGACCCATTGAGCCATGAAGCTAGATACACATAGCAGCATTTCACTATCAAATAGAAAAGGCATCAACAACACGGGCCTTGGGTCCTTCATAGCGTTGCATGCCAAAATCTCAGCACATTAAAGTGGAAGAAGAGGTGAGCTCAAAGCCAGTCTGAGACACTTAGCAAGGTCAAAGTCAGCACTAGCTATACACAAGACCTTCTCTCAAAGCAAGTTACTTTAAAGTGTGGCCTCAATGCCCACTATTCCCATCTCTAGGATACAACTGAACTCTCTTGGGGTACTCCCTGTGATCACCTGAGCGAAGAGTGGGAAAAACATGTCTCCCTTGGTGATGGTTGGTTGTATTTCTAGGCAGGCAGCACTCTGAAGTGCACAGCTATAGCACAGGGCCGCTTTGTGAGGCCCCTCTGAGGTTGGAGGGGAGAGGGTACATTGGATATGGTTATTTAGTTTGCACTGGCAGAAAAAATAATCAGTTGTGCAATTGTATGCTATTTCACTTCATCGTTTGGCCAGAGAGTCAGGAACATGATAATAATATGGCAAAAAAAATTTTAATAAGAAAAATTGAAGAAGGGATGTGTAGATAGGTCCCACCGAATGAACAAAACACATAAAGGTATTTGTATCCTATGTGAATGGTCATTAAAGGACAAAATCAGCAGTTACAAAGGGCGAGTCAACAATAGCTTGAAGTTAAGACAAGTTATTTTGGTCTAAATATGTCTGAAATACTGCATAGGGCATGCCTATAATATATTCTTTATTTCCAATGTTGAGATTCGATTGGATTTGTTTCACTTTTCTCTTTTCTCTCTTTTCATCTTCTTATTGCTGCTTGTTTGCTCTATAGTGCACAAAACTGAAGCAGGGTGTTACAGACTCTACTACTGACTTGTATGTACACGTTAGGATGGCCATGCTTTTATTTGCTACCCCACCACTACCAACTCTTGCCTCACACCTTTGAATCACCTTTTACAATTTTCCTTTAAAATAAAATAAAGATTTGGGGCCGAAGAGATGGCTCTGTGATTAAGAGCACTGACTGCTCTTGCAGAGGTCCTGAGTTCAATTCCCAGCAACTACATGGTGGCTCACAACCATCTGTCATGGAATCTAATGCCTTCTTCTGGTGTGTCTGAAGACAGCTACAGTGTACTCATAGACATAGGTAAATGTGGGAAGCCGGCGTAACCACTGAGCTAAGATGGCGCCCAGCTAAGTGCCAAGCCTCGTAACCCCATCCTGTTTACTAAAACTCCTGAAAACAGCAAGCGGAGTCATCCTCACCTACCGCATGATCTGAAACGTCATATAGCCTTACCATAGTGTTAGCCAATGATCTGTTGTCTTGCCTGCGCTTGCAACTCGTGCTAGGGGCGGGATGATGCTGATTGGAGAGCAATGAGTGGAATGAGATGATGTAACAGGGCTGGGTTTATATTGAACTTCCTTGAGGGTGATCTGGAATAAAGGAGTTCACTGCAGGAGATTGCTGAGGGAGAGGCTGTTACTGCCTGAATAAAGGAAGCAGAGATTGCCACAAGAGATCTGTTGATGAAGAACCTGCCTTGGCGTGAGTGTGTCGTTATTCCCATTCTCTGCTGGTCAGAGATTGGGGACACGGCAGGTAAATATTTTTTAAAAAGTAATAAAGAGTTATTTTGTTATTTATTATGTGTATGTGTGTGCATTCAAACATGAGTCCAGGTGCCCACGGAGGCCAGAAGAGAGTATCAGAATCCCCAGAGTTGGAATTTCAAGGGGTTGTGAATTGTCTGATGTGTGTACTATGAACCAAACTCTCGTCCTCTACAAGAGAATCGAGCGCTCTTAACCACTGAGCCACCCCTCCATCCCCAGCTGTGAAGTTTCTTATCAAACTCACTTCTCCTTTGTGTACCAAACGGTAGCGAATCACCTAGGAAGTTATTTCATCATGCTCTACCTTCAACTTCTTCAACTCGATGAAGTAAACTCAGAGGTCAGGTAATTTATAATAGTCACTCGTTCTAGCACAAGCTCATTACACAGTGTACACTTGTGTGAGCATGCGTACATATACAGAAGCATGATCACACAGCTTCAGTAGCTTACACGTTATTAATTGCAGCAGCCAGCCCAAATGGTTGTCATTACTCATGCCTATCTTGTTCTTCCCACATACCTACTCGCCTTCTCCTCTACCCCCAGGCGATTTTAAATCCCAGAAAGCATTTTATTGCGTCTGTAAATATTTTATCATGTATTACTAAAACAGGTCTATTTTTAAAAATCTCATACACTTAGAAATTAATCATAATTCCCTAATAGCATTAAATATCTATTCAGCGTTTTCTGGTTGCCTCATTAAAATTTTTATTCTTTGCTTGTTTGCTAAGTAGTGTTGAACATAACAGATTTATTAGGGAACAATAAAATACCTGGAAATCGGATAAGCCTCATAACATTTTAATAAAATTAACACTTTCCTCATTTGCAACATACAAGGACAGGTTCAAAAATGAATGTCAATAAAATTCTGTTCATAAAACATATAAATGCAAATGTACAGATAAAATAGGAGACATTAGATCAGTACTTCTCAGCCTTCCTAATGCTGTGACTTTAATATAGGTTCTCATGCTGTGGTGACCCCCTGCCCATAAATTTATTTTTATTGCCACTTTATAAGTGTAATTTCACAGCTGTTGTGAATCATTACGTAAATATCTGTGCTTTCTGATGAACTGAGGCAGCCCCTGTGACAAGGTCACTTGACCCCCCCAAAAGGGGTCACAATCTACAAGTTAAGAACCACTTCATTAGAGTGATCTGATTTTTAAATGAAAATGGCCTTTGGAGCTGAATTCAACCTCCAGACACCACACAAAAATGTCGGGTGCTTTGGAGTGCACTTGTAATTCTAGCGCTGTGGAGGTGGAGTCAGGAGGATGTCTAGGCCTTTATGGTCAGCTAGTCTACCCAAATCAATGAGCTTCAGGTTCACTGAGAGAGGCCCACAATGTCAGCCTCTGGCCTCCAGACATGCACACAACATGCACTCCTTTGTAGGCACGTGTTTCTCCAATATACACAGATAGAAACTAGGCCTTAGACAATAAAGTAAATACCCCTGATAGTCTCTGTACTAATTGGAGTCCTTTGAAAAAAATTCATTCAGTGAAATGCTTCTGAAATGCTTACTTTCGTCCACAACAAAATAAATAGCTCACTAGTCCTTGCTGAATAAACGAGTGAGATATTAAAGCGTGTGTCTGTATGTGTGCCCTGTTTCTATGTGCAGACATCAGTCTATATTGACAGTATGTGTGTGTATGAATATATATGAAAACCATTTCCAGGCAAAGAGCGTCAAGCCTTTCCTTGGCAGAAAAGAAATAAAACATCAGAGAGCGTCACCGAAACCAGCCTATCTGTGCAAGGGCATTTCCGTCTCACGCATCAAATGAAGGCATTCAAATGGAAGCCCAGGTCTTTCTCTGCTGAGGTAGCAGGCGTCTACATTCAGCACAGGTCTTTCTCCATGAGATAGGAGACATTTACTTTCCGAACTACAGAAGCAGCTGAAAAAGTCAGGAAATTTGTTGCTAGAGTGTGAGCCAGATTAACTTAGGCAAAATAATAATAATAATAATAATAATAATAATAATAATAATAATAATAATAGCAATCCATTTGATTAATTCATAGTAGCAAAATTAAAAGAAAAATATCATATGATAACTAAATAAAAGGTGGATAAAATTTAGTGGTTTGAAGAGAATGCTCCCTTTAGGCGTATATGTTTGAATGCTTGGTTCCCAGTTGGTGGAACATTTGGGGCCAGACTACATGGTTTGACCTTGTTGATGGAGGTGTATCACTGGTGAGGGGAGTCGGCTTTGGGGTTTTAGAGTTTCAAAAGACTTGAGCAAAAGCATTTAATTGGAGGCTTGCTTAGTTTCAGAGGGTGAGTCCATGATCATTACTGGGGAAACATGGCAGCAGGCAAGCCAGCATGGTACTTGGAGCAGTAGCTTAGAGTTTGCCTCTTATCCACAAGCATTAGGCAGAGGAGAGAGGGGTCCGGGGAGGGGAGAGAGGGAGAGGGGGAGAGAGAGAGAGAGAGAGAGAGAGAGAGAGAGAGAAAGAGAGACAGACAGAGACAGAAAGACAGTGAGAGATGGAGAGAGGGAAAGAGAAAGGGAGAGAGACAGAGACACAAAGACAAAAACACAGACAGAAACACACAAAGAAAGGCAGAGAGAGACTTACAGAGACAGAGAAACAGAGACAGACAGAGAGAAAGAACAAACTGGGAATGGGTGGCTTGGGCTGCCATGCTCCCTGCCATGATGTTTGTGGACTCCATCCTCCTGAAGTTGTAAGAAAAAATTAAACACTCTCTTTTATAAGTTACCTTGATCACAGTGTCTTATTGCAATAGAAGAGTAACCAAGATGGTTAACTTTAACTATTAATGCGAAAATAATGCAAATAAAACCTCTCAACCTATTAAAAATGATCTACAGAAAACCTACACTTAAGAACATACTGTGTAATAAGGCTCGGGGTAATTTTGTCATCAAGAGCAATGTGAAGCCCATCTTTCATATTCAATACTGTACTGCTAATAAGAACAAACAAAGGGACAAAAGCTTTCTATCAAAGTCAGAAACAGTTTTTTTTTTTTTCTGTTTGGAGTTTGATATCTACAGGTAGCTCTTTCCAAAAAATCTAAAGAACAACTCTTAGAATAAGTATATTTAACAAGGTTTCAGAATACAAGTTTATATATATATATATATATATATAATGTGAGTATTAGATTTAGATATATATATATACATACATATACATATATAAATGTGATATATTTTTTTTCAACACCTAGTAAAGTACTATGAAAAACATTAGGAAAAATTTACCAATATCAATATAATACACTAACAAATAATTCTGAGAAAAGAACTAGGAAATAACTGAGATAGCAGGATTTACATATTCATGTTTAAAAGTTGCTTACTTCAATTCAAAATCCCAACTAATCTTTCTATAGGTATTGACAGTTGGTTCTAAGATAAAGATGTGTAAACACAAATTAAAATAGCAAAACTATCACTGAAAAGAACAAAGGCAGCTGGGAGTCTTGGAGAATATCTTGATTCCCAGCACTCAAGAGGCAGAGGCAGGTGGATCTCTTGGAGTTCAAGACCAGCTTGGTCTACAAAGCAAGTTCTGGAACAGCCAAGGCTGTTACACAGAGAAACACTGTCTCAAAAAATCAGAGAGACAGAGAGGGGGGGAGGGAAAGGGGGAGGAGAGGGGAGGGAGATGGAGATAGGGAGGGGCAGGGGCAGAGAGAGGGAGAGAGGGAGGGAGGGAGGGGAGAGCATGGGGAGAGAGAGAGAGAGAGAGAGAGAGAGAGAGAGCATAGTTGCTCATCCCTCCAGCTCATGAGACACTTCAGCAGGAAGATTGCCTTGACTTCAAAGCCAACATGGTCTACATAATGAGGTCAGGTTAATATGAGGTACAGAATGAGATTCTTCCTTTAAAAAAAAAAGCCATAATAAAAATATGAATAGAACAAAGTTGAAAAGTTTTCTAACATTAAGACTCACTCTGAGGTTGTGGTAACAATGTGATGTCGGTGCATGGATTGGAGCAAACAGACCTACATGACAGATTGAGAATCCAGAGACAGCCCATACTATCTGTTCAACACACCAATGAGGCAGTTTAATGGAAAATGAGCCTTTTCAGCAAAGTGCTCTGAAACTACCTGATGAATATGGAGGAGAGTGTACACCTCTACCAACAGATTCCATCAGGATTCTGACAGAATTTTGAATATCTATCAATGCATGTTTGGGTCAGTGTAAAAGCTAAAAATACAAACTTTTGAAGTTAAGCATTTTTGAGACATTTGGATAGACAATGGTTTCTGAGAGATAAAAGAAATCATAACCCTGTCTCGAAAAAAAAAACATTAGCATTAAAAAATTAAGATAAAATATAAGTTTAAAGATAAATAGCATTATCATAATTAAAACTTTCTGTTTCAAAGATTGCATCATAGAAATTATGAGCAAAAGAGAAGTTAACATCATATTGATACCAAAACTAGACCAAGATATTCCTAGACAACAAAAAAAACAACAGCAAAATGAATACAAGGAATAAGAAGATCGTCAATAAACACTAACAAAAATAAGTTCCCCAATAAAATAGACAAATGTCTAGAATAAATAGATCAGAAACTAGGATATAACAGTTATGCAAATTATTAGCCATCAAATATTCAAACTAAAGTCACAGGGAATACTATTACCTTCACTCAAAGGTCCACATTGAAAGTACTGCATGCTTCAGGTATTTCCAGGCAGTGGCAGGTGAAGCAGTTCCATATTGCCAGTGCAGAACAGTGGGATACCATGACCACTTTGAAATCTGTCTTGAAATTTCTGAAAATTTAACCACATGCCTGTTGTATTACACATCCTCCTCTCAGGTTTGACTGGAGAATGGACAAATACAGGCAGGCACACAAGAGAAATGAATTAAGAATGTAGATAGCCACCTCATTCAAAGTAGTCCTAGATTAAAATAATCTAGTGCCCAACAACATCCTAATAACCAAGTTGTGATCTGTTCACAAGAATACTGCTACTGAGGAATGAAAAGGGGCACAGCGGGCCAGCGTGATGGCTTAGCTAGGAAAAGAGCTTGCTGTCAGCCTAATGACCTGCGTTCAATTTCAGCTTCCACATCTTGAAAAGAGAATAATGACCCCCTCCCCAAGTTATCCTTTGACATTCATATGCACATGGTGGCATGGGCCTCACCCCAGAAGTACAAACACACACGTACAATAAAATATCAAAAATGCATAATTCTTGTACTATAAAACTTACAAATCTCAGAATCTTTGGGCTGAGTGAGAACAGTGGACAGACATAAAGGCAGACCCTACATTCTATGATTTGGTTTATATGAATTTGTTCATAAGAAGAAAAATAACCTAATGCTGTAATGAGATAATAATTGTCTTAAGGCAAGTCACAGCACTGGTAAGAAAGGATACAGAGAAGCTTCTTGGGGTCGTGGGAATGACGGCCTTGAGGCAGGTGTGGGTTCTACAGGAATGTAGTTTTTTAAGTCTATAACTATGTTTATATGATCTGAGAATTTCAGAGTGTACAAATGAAAGGTTGGGGGGGCTTGTTTGTTTTGGTTTTGGTTTTAGTTTTGGTTTTTTTGAAACAGGGTTCCTCTGTGTAGCCCTGGCTGTCCTGGAACTCACTTTGTAGACCAGGCTGTCCTCGAACTCAGAAATCTGCCTGCCTCTGCCACCCAAGTGCTGGGATTAAAGGCATGTGTCACCATGCCCGGCTCCAAATGATAGTTTTTTAAATGATCTTAAGTTTGTATCCATTTGGTTCAGCTGTATTGCAAGAATTAGTCCTAAATATTTCACCATTTAAACTCTACCTCCTCCAGCCTCGTCATTTATTTTGGTTTCTGAATCACCTTTGCTACTCATGTCAAAAATTCAGACATTAAAATTAGTTCTTTCTGGTCCTTCTACCTTTCTTCTCTCAGTCCTACTGGTCTACCCCAAGATGGCTCTATCTCTTTGCTTCTGCAGATCTTAGTCCAAACTCCAAATGCAGATCTGGGATGCCCATAAGCCTGGAACAAGCCTTATCAAAAAGTTTGTGTGCTAGATACACTTCACTTGGCAATAAGTTATAGTATTGTTGGCTTTAATTTTAAGGCTAGTAATTTAACAATTAATAATAAGATGTTCTTAAAAAGAATTAATCATAAAACAGGATTATATATTGATACCATCCTTCAAGGCTGAGAGTGCAGAGGGAGAGTTTTGAGAATATATGATTCGGACTTCTGACATTTTGGACTCGAGATGATGACACTGACATGTCTCTAGAGGAGCGAGGACCTAAGAGCACTGTGCACGCTGTGCAGAAGCAGGCAGAGAAGTCTGGCTTAAGTAAATGGATTTAGAAGCCCTTGGCTTATGAGAGAAATCCCACCCTGGTGGACTTGCTTGAAGAAATCATGGATGCCAGGAGACACAGAAATTGTGGAAGAGGGATGCAAGAACTGGCCCTTTTGTGGTTAAGTAGGGTAGAATCTACTTGCAGACCTTCACCAAAAGACCTAATGTGGGAAATTCTTTCTTTTCCCATGTGTTAGTTCTAGTCAAACTTCAAGTTCCCCAGATGGCCTGCTGTTGAAGGTGGCAGAGACCCTGTCTACTTCAGTCTCCAAGTGAACATCTGGACAGAGACTCAGCTCCAATATTGACTCTTGGAATGGAATGACCTTGCATAAGAAAGAACATCTTGTTATATCACTAAAAGTTGGGGACATTTGTCACACTATCCGTGTCAATATCTAAACTTAAACATTACCTGCTCAATATAAGCAACAGTATACTTGTAATTTTTTTTTGCAGAACTTATTCCACATAACCATATACTTAAGAAAGTTCTACTATTAATAATGTTAGGGAAGAGTTGGTCCAGACTATGGTTCAAAAGAGGTAGGTTAAACATTTTACCAAAGCACCCATTGCACACCTAAATGAAAGTCCCCCAGAAATTGAATGTGCTACTAGATATGAACACCAAGAAAGACTAGACAAAAGTGAATATGATTTTTTAATTGACCTACACATTTACCTTGAAATAGAATCAAGGAAAAGCTAAGGTGGTAAATAAATAGTCTGGTCTTCTACTGTTTTAGCATTTTCCAGCTGCTCAGAGTTCTCTGTACTTCTCTGCTGGTTTAGATCATGGCCCTTGCAGAATACGTTTTGTGTTTGAGGTTCTATTTCACAAATGTAAACAGTTATTTGAAGGTAGTTAAATTTATTTAATATTCAAGAGCTGCTTAATCAAACACCATCTTTATAAGTATCTGGCACTATATTCTATCTCGAGAGTATAACAGTGAGTAGTAGCTCTTGCCCTCGACAGAGAAGTCAGATTGATATATAATACAACATTGTAACATAAAAGAACACAGTACAGCATGATATAATAATGTAAAACAATGACTTGAGTGTTATCAGGCATAAGAGAAAACGATTAGTGTACCAAAGACGAAACAACTATTTGATTCTATTGGTTTCATTTAACTGAATATCATGTAAGATCTTGCACAACTCAAAGACTATTCATTAATCAGCTAGGAATAAAACATGGGAAGATGGTAAAGAAGTCTTACATATATATTTGCCCATCAAAACCATTGCATTAATGGAACCCAGCAGCACGGATGAATTTTCACTTTTGAAAAACAAAAAATGATAAACGATATAAGAGGCATTTTATCAGCAATATACAAAGGAAGATCCAAACTCCAGGGCTGAAACACTTGTGGATTCCAGTACTTTCCATTACACCAGAGAGAGGTGATGAATTTCTGTACTTTGTCTATTGTTGGGAGAGAGAAAAAATAATAGAATCTTGGAGATGGAAAGGACCTTAGAGATCACCTAATCCAGCAAGATGAATAAACTTTTCTTTTCCATGGCCAATAAACTGGTGGAATGTGATGAATCCGAGTCCGCTGAGTTATAGATGCTCTGATGAATTGAGACGGCCATGGTTCAGCCTCAAACACGGGAGTTTCTCCACACCACACAGAAATAAACTTTTTCCACATACAAAGTCAATTTAAGTTAGGTGCCTTTCATCACTTGTATGAATATAAAATCAATGGGAGAGGGAGAGAAAAAGATACACCTTGAGAGGAAAATGGATGAGCATTTAGTCAGTTTCCCTGTGGGGCTGTAATGGGTATTGAATGTTGCAATTTCCTTCTTACTCTGTTTTTTAAAAGAAATTATTCTCCAAGATGACTGTGACATATTTTCAAGAAGCAGCGATGAAATGCATTTAAGAAACAAGAATTCCTCAGTGGTTGACATCATTTGTCTGATCAGCAGACATTGATCAGATTTTAAAAACTATTTCTGAAATGTCTAGCTTAGAGGGAAACCAGCTACATAGAAGCTGAGTCAAGTTCACCCAATATACTCAAACATGGCTTTTATCACACTAATACCTCTCTCTCTCTCTCTCTCTCCCTCCCTCTCTCTCTCCCTCTCTCTCTCCCTCCTCTCTCTCTCTCTCTCTCTCTCTCTCTCTCTCTCTCTCTCTCTCTGTTCTGTCTGTCTTGTCTGTCTTCTGTCTGATTTCTGTCTGTTATCTATCTGTCTGTCTGTCTCTCCCCAGAAGGGGCTTTTGAATGCAGATGATAACCATTCCTACATCTTCCCCAAAACTTCTTATTGCTTTGGTTATATATGTGATCAGGGAACTTTTTTCTTGGTACAACTTCATATAACATTCAGAAATACAAATTATCAAATCATTAATTAATTAAAAAATATTACAGGGGCTGGAGAGAGAGATGACTCGGAGGTTAGCAGTGTGTACTTCCTTTGCAGAAAACCTGAGTTTGGATCTCAGCACCCACTTGAGGTGGTTCACAAGTGCTTGTAACTCCAGCTTTAAGACTCCAAGGGATCCAACAACCTCTTCTAGACTTTGTGGGCACCTGAACTTACACATGAACACACCCCACACACATACACATATTCACATAACAAAAATACAATAAAGGTTTCTAAAAGTACTTACATGCTTTTCTTCTGTATATAAAGCTCATAAAGAAATAGTCTATGAACAAAAAATAAACCTTAGAGTAAAAATGTAACAAAGAAGATGCAGACCCCAAATATCTCCAAATCAAAAAGAAGCAATCCCTAAATAGATGAGACAAATACATACTTTATTACTATAAAATATTCTCTGCACTCTTGATAGAATTAGGCAGTTGACTATATTCTGCAAAACTATGTCTTCATTATATTTTGGTTGTGCTAATAACCATTGTCCTTACTTTTTAAATTTAATGCCTCAGACTGGGGGGGGGGGGGTATTATCTATCCATTCTAGGTCTGGTGGTTTGCAAACTACCTCTTCTTAGATGTTCCCTCTTTGTATTTTTGGTGGGTTGTGTGATTTTTCTGTGTGCAGGCAGACTTGCAAATCACCCTATAAATTGCTTTTATAACTAGAGCTCTGAGGGAGGATTCAACAAGGTTTTTCTGTGTGTAATTACCAAATTGGAAATTAGCCAAATTCCCAGCCCTGCAACCCTTATACTGGTGAACGGAACTGTCTGGTTGTTAATAGTCACAGCCACTCAACATCCTGATATTTAGAAATCCTTAGAAACAGACTTGATGCACCCTGAAATAAAGCCATGGCAGATCACAAGAGGAGCAGCATTTCCATGGAGCACCCCCCATGGGACCTGAGGAAGGGCTCGCTCAGAGCTAACAATATAGCTGTGCCTATTCAAAGGCTTTGCATCCAAGGTGCTTACCAACTGAATGCTGGAGCAGATGTGTATGCCTTTGAATTGCCTCCAAACTCATTTTGGTGGGCAATTCCAACCCTTTCACACGGCTTTATTCTTCACCTGCTCTGTGTGCTCTTCTTCTTCCTTTTCAATGATGGCGATGTTAGCAGCGCAGCTGTCTGGGAACAGGAAAATGACCCAAGATGTCAACATGTGCTCTGATGGTTTTTCCACAGTGAATACGTTTGATTAGTTATAAGGGACATCTATTGACAGTGCTTGTTGTCATTTGACACTCCCTTTTTTCTTTAATTCATAGAACTGATCCTCTCCTGTTTGTTTCCTCTGGTTGTATTGTCTGCAGCTGGCCTTTATTGAGATCTGAGTACATTGGGTTGTGACAGGTTTTCAACAATATCGTTATTTTTTCAAACGTATTTTAGGAGTTATTTGTGTGTGTGTGTGTGCCTGTGTGCACGAGTGTGCATGTGCATACATGTGTGCAGGTGAGCATGGAAAGGCCAGGACTGTCAGATACCTGGAGCTATAGGCAATTATTAGCTACCAAATATGAGTGTTAGGAACCAAGCTCTGGTCCTTTGTACAAGACAGGCAAGAGCTCTTACCCACAGAGTCACTTCCGTGCACTCTTGATTTACAATTTTTTCACATCAAAAGGATACCACTGGCCTGGGGGTTTATCAGCAAGGGATAGAGTCAGCATAGCCTGGTGGTAAGGAATAGAATATGAATTCTGGGTTTGAACCTGGCTCTGGCAGTCAACCAAGAGAGCTCTGTGGCCTTGATCAAGTTGCTTAACTTCTCACTCTATGAATTTTCATAAAAGAGATATAAAATGCTTTCTCTCTCTCTCTCTCTCTCTCTCTCTCTCTGTGTGTGTGTGTGTGTGTGTGTGTGTGTGTCTGTCTGTCTGCCTGTCTGTCTCTGTGTGTGTTTGTCTGCCTGTCTCTGTCTGTCTTTGTGTGTGTATCTCTCTCTGTTTCTCTGTCTTTCTGTATGTGTGTGTGTGTGTGTATATATATATATATATATATATATATATATATATATATATATACTTATAAAATTTGGAAGTACTTTTAAAATAATGTTTGTTCAACATGATACGCTCTGGTAGAATTGCTGAAGAAATTGCAGTACTGGTCACTGCCACTAAAAGTCTTAATATGTAGCTAAGAACATGGGTCAGTCAGTAAGATACTTGCTATCCAGTCATGAAGACCCAAGTTTGAATCTCCATGAAAAAGTCCAGCTCTGTAGCATACACATGTAATCCCAGTGCTGGAGAGACAGACAGGAAGATACAAGTGACTTGCTGGCTAGTCAATTCAGCCAAAAGGGTGAACTCCAGGTTCAGAGAGAGACCCTTTCCCCTTCATAAAATAAAAGTGGGCCACAAATACATCAGCATGCATTCATACACACACATGTAAACAGAGCAGTGGGTACATCAGCATGCATACATGTACACACGTGTAAACAAAACAGGGGGTGGATGATGAACATTTATAGTAGACGTATCATAATGGGCATCTCTAAAGGAATTTGGCTCTGCTGTCTTGGATGAGTATTACCCCGGGGGAGGGAGGGATTATCCAGTCTCCTCAGAAAGAATGTGAAGATCCAGAGCAATATAAAGATATTGTCTCCAGAAAGTAGGGGACAGCACACTTGCTTATTTCCAGAACGGAAACAGTGATGTCCAGGCAACATAACAGGAAAAAAAGTTAGAACTGGCTAGCTTCTTCTCCTTCACCAAACATTCTTAGATTCTAAGTCAGGTACCTAGGCCAGGAGATGAGCATCTATGAACATTATAGGGTGAAGAGCAACAGTATCTTCATTTTACTACTAATTTGGTGCAATATACAATAGGCTCTCATGAATACCATTCACGTAAAGACAGATGGGCTAAATGAATGAATGAATGAATGAATGAATCAATCAATCAATCAATTAGCAAATACATGAAGTGACATGAAGCTAATATATCTATCTTCAGTCAGTCAGTAAAGCATGACATCCTTATATCTAATATAGAGAAATAGAAAAATGGCAATATTCTGAGAGAGGTTCATAGCTAGGGAGCTTCTAACACCATCATGCCTAAAGGGAATCAAGCAACTAGTCTTGTCAAACCTCCATGCTTAATCCCCCCATGGGATTGGGATTCCAGGCCTCCTAGCTCTCCTTGTGTCTCTGTTGTGGTCCACATTCTGCTAGATCAGTGGCTAGGATAGATACGGGGAACACTCAACAGTCTCTGTAATGACTTGGATTTTGAAAAGTCACAAATCCTTTGGAAATCAGAAGCTTGACCATATTTCAGAAAGCTGTGACAAGTAATGGAGAAGAAATATATTAGCACACTACCCACTTATGAATGCTGTACTACATAGAAGAAAGATAATCTGGAATCCTTACTCTGTACATTCCTCACAACCATCCTATGGTGATTTGAATGGTGGCCCACATGAAGTATTCACTCTGTACAAGTGACCCTATTTGGGAAAAAAAAAAGTACATTTTCAGAGGTAATTAAATTGTGGGTGTAGAAACAAGATAATTCCAGGTGAGGGAAAAATAAACTCTAAAACCAAGGAGAATAATAGAATACATGAGAATAACCAAAAATAAATGGGAGTAAATGAGAACCTGTAGAGGCGAGGTGATGTGAGCATTCGGACTTCACTGACGAGTGATGGAGGCACCTCCAGAAGCTGGAAAGCACATGGAGTGGATTTATCTCAGAGCATCCACAAAGAACTGGCCTCGATTTAAGATATTTCAGACTTACGAATCTATGGGAGAATACATTTCCAATATGCCAAATCATAAAATTTGTGACACATTATTACTCGCCTAGAAAACTAAGGTAGTTTTTTTTTTTTTTTTGACTAGCTAATAAGACCAAAATACAAAATGCAATATTTACTGAAAATTCTATCATTGGCGGTCACTTGTATGTATAACATGATTCAGTCATACTATAAATGTTCTTCTGGCTCTGTGAGGCTCCTGTCATAACTGAGTAAGGCTATAAGAAATAATGAAGGGAAGTCAATCTGTAATATAGCAAGTATGGCAAATGTCACATAGGGAGAGGAAGCAGGCTGTGTAAGGCTTAGCATACTATCTTGGTTTTCTAAGGTTATGGCAGAATCCTCTAAACAGTAGGCACTTGTGCAAAGACCTGAAAGTGTGAAAAGGATCCCTGATAGAATATGGTGGAAGTACATTTCATGTGGAGAGACTCTGAGGAGAGAGATGAGTCAGTCATTTGAGAAGCAGGACAGTGAGGATGGACGTAAGCATGGCAGTGCACAATGAGTGACGTGGTCAGGGTAGATGCTGAAGATGGGAAGGAAAGATGTGTGGGTGGTTTAGATGTTATAAGTATCAAGTTAAACAGAATTCTTGGGCGAGGGGAAAATGTCACAATATGTTTAGAATCATCATTCTTTGGAAGGCAGTATCAGTCACTGAATGGTATGGTGCTTGTCTAGTACAAAGCCCTAGATCAGTGGTACAGAGTCTGCCTAGCATGTGCAAATCCCTACAAACATCCTTATCATTATCAATAACAACATAAGTAACTCTGGATCTGTGTATAAGGAATGCATCATAGGGATTAGGGTAGAGCTCAATGCATATAGAACTTGTTTTGCCAATGGGAGGCTCTAAATTTGATCCCCAGAATTTATGTAAAGAAAATGTCAGGGATGGGGGCACATATTTGCAATCCCAGCTCTGGCAAAGTGGAGACAGGAAAACTACTAGGACCTGTCTGTCTATCCTGTCTGTCTATCCTCTCTGTCTATCCTAATGAATGAGTTCCACACCAGAGAGGAACCCTATTTCAAAGAAAGCAAGTAGCATTCTTGACTGACACCTAAGGCTTGTCCTCCAGCCTTCCACACATACCCACACAAATGTACCCATGCACACATATGCACACTCATGCATTTTTAAAGGAAGAATGGAGACGTTTATGTAGAAAGAAGATGCTAGATAGGAAAGTCCAACAACACTCTAGGCATGACTTTACTGCCTGTGAAATTGAGAACCAGTGCTCACAGTGATGAGAAACGATAAGCTTCTAAAACCCTCTGAAGGAGAAGCTGGCAGAAAATTTTTTATATTTCTTTTTTTTCTCCAATTATTTATTAGACTTTTTTAAATTTACATTTCAAATGCTATCCCAAAAGTCCCCTATACCTTCCCCCACCACCCACCCTGCTCCCCTACCCACCCACTCCCACTTCTTGGCCCTGGTGTTCCCCTGTACTGGGGCATATAAAATTTGCAAGACCAAGGGGCCTCTCTTCCCAATGATGGCCGACTAGGCCATCTTCTGCTACATATGCAGCTAGAGACACGAGCTCTGGCGGTACTGGTTAGTTCATATTGTTGTTCCACCTATAGGGTTGGAGACCCCTTCAGCTCCTTGGGTACTTTGTCTAGCTCCTCCATTGGGAACCCTGTGTTCCATCTAAAAGCTGACTGTGAGCATGTACTTCTGTGTTTGTCAGGCACTGGCATAGCCTCACATGAGACAGCTATATCAGGGCCCTTTCAGCAAAATCTTGCTGGCATATGCAATATTATCTGTGTTTGGTGACTGATTATGGGATGGGTCCCCGGATGCAGCAATCATTGGTTAGCCCATCCTTTTCTCTCAGCTCCAAAGTTGATCTCTGTAACTCCTTCCATGTGTCTCTTATTCCTAATTCTAAGAAGGGGCAAAGTGTCCACACTTTGGTCTTCGTTCTTCTTGAGTTTCATGTGTTTAGCAAATTGTATCTTGGGTATTCTAAGTTTCTGGGCTAATATCCACTTATCAGTGAGTATATGTTATGTGAGTTCTTTTGTGATTGGGTTACCTCACTCAGGATGATACCCTTCAGATCCATCCATTTGCCTAGGAATTTCATAAGTTCATTGTTTTTAATAGCAGAGTAGTACTCCATTGTGTAAATGTACCACATTTTCTATATCCATTCCTCTGTTGAGGGACATCTAGGTTCTTTCCAGCTTCTGTCTATTATAAATAAGGCTGCTATGAACATAGTGGAGCATGTGTCCTTATTACCAGTTGGAACATCTTCTGGATATATGCCCAGAAATTTTGAAAGAGGACTTGTAGGTCACTCCATGGCTCTAGCTGAGCATCTTGAAAGATGAGTTGCCCTTTACTGTAATGGAAAGACCATGGATTGGCAGAGGAGCAGAAACTTGAACTCAGGTCCTGTGTGCCCTTGGGCTATTTTATTCACATAACCTGGTCCCAGATCATAGGAGAGAAAGATGGTACTAGTCTAGAATTAAAACTCAAACCCTAAAACTCTTGCAAGGCAGCCAATACTGGCAGGAGCTGATTAGGGTGCAGCTCCATAGAGACCATCCTGGTCCCATGGACATTACCTTTCATGCAGCTCAAGGCCACGACCACTCATTCCATCCGACAGGCTCTATCCCATGATCTGAAACACTGGGTTCCATGAAAGGATTTGAATATTCATATGTGAATTACACAGATGAAGTACTCACTCTTGAGGAACAATGAATTTCAAACAAGGCTCGAGGAGATAGGTCAGTCCCAAAATGCTCTTGTATAACCATGGAGCATAAAGTTTAATCCCCAGAAGCCACATTTTAAAATACAGGCAGGATGGCATGTGTATATAGTGCCTGAGCAGGAAAGCTAGAGAAAGGCAAATTTCTAAGACCTATTATCCAGATAGCTTAGCCTACTTGGTGAATTCCAGGCTAGTGAGAGACCCTGTCTCAAAAACAAAAGAGGTAGGGAGCACCTGAGGCTTAACCTGTGGCCTTCATGTGAACACACACACACACACACACACACACACACACACACACACACACTTGTACAAAAATGCATGTGCACCTAAGGTGCATTCACATGTGCATGCACACACAGAACTAAAATACATGACACTATACAGAGAGAGAGAGAGAGAGAGAGAGATTGAGAACTTAATGAAATAAATATCAAAAGTATGTAACAGAAGAAAATGGCCTACTAGAAAGATGACTAAAACTAACAGAAGGGCGAGCCTAAGTTACTTCTTACCAGAGTGACACTGAGAAAACACTAACACCATGTCATCCTTATAGAACAGTCTTGGACCAAAGTAGTTTGTGATAGCTGGACATAAGGCAGCATATTCAGTTTTCAGTATTACATTTTTTATTAGATATTTTCTTTATTTACATTTCAAATGCTATCCCAGAAGTTCCCTATACCCTCCCCGCCCTGCTCCCCTACCCACCCACTCCCACTTCTAGGCCCTGACGTTCGCCTGTAGTGGGGCATATAAAGTTTGCAAAACCTAGGGGCCTCTCTTCCCAATGATGGCCAACTAGGACAGTATTACATTTTTAAAACAAAACCAAACCAAGAAAATTGTAGACATGAGAGGGGGCTTAGAGAGCAGACAGCAGAACAGATTGCATTTCAAGACTTGAGTCTGAGTAAGATGTCTGTGGAAAGGCAGAGGTGAGATGGGGTGAGATGGAGGGTAGCAGTGCCTCTTTCACAGGGCCATGGAGATGATGAAAGGCCTTAATAGCCACGAGAGAATCTGCCAACTAGACAGTGTTCTACACATACTGGGCTAAGCTATTAAAACTGAAGGTCAGATACGAAGGACTGGTTTCAGACGTGTTCTCTGTAGCCCCAAGAGATGGAGGGGAGGTTGAGAACTGCATGGACTCTCATTGAGAGTCCAGATAGGCTTCCATAAACCCAAGGGGCTCATTGGTTCAGTAGCTTCTCAAATTTGGAATGCAAAGGCTGGCCATATGAAGGTCTAATGGGGATAGTGCATTTTCTCATTTAATGATCGGCTTTTTCTTTTGTTGTGTGTTCATCATAACTATTCTGAGGCTCTGCCATGTGATTAGTTTTTATCTCATTCCTCTGTGTGAGATCTTTCACCACATCCATCCCATGAAAACATAATGCAATCCCCTCACCCCAGTTAATCAGGAAGGCAACAGTAGCTTTCCTCCAGTGACCAAGTTATAATTACGTCGCTTAAACAATTCACCTGGCAGAACTCAAAGAAGAGTTTAGACAATGTTGTCCTGTTCCCTCTGACTCCTCAAAGGGCCTGCAATCAAGTAATAGCCAACAATAATAATTATAGATTTTACTAAACCACAGCGTATATTTAAACTCATGAAACTTTCTTTTCAGAACCTGCAAACAATAGTAATTATCATTAGATAACTGATAAACAGCACAGTGATGAACTGTTCTTGCTGTGGTAAAATAATTGAGATTATAATTAGGCATAATTAGCATTATTATGAGTCAATCATATTTCCATGAAAAGAAAACATATTTGGCTAAGAGGATATAATTTTGTCGTTGGTACTGTACAAATTCTTTCTGGTTCAGCTAGGTCACCCAATTGTATTTGCCAATCAATTATTTTAGAGATGACTGGAGATTTCCATTTTAACAAAAGCCCATTTTAGCAAACAGAAGAGCTTTCGGAAGCTTTTCTAAACCTTGATGCATCCAAAATCTTTACACTGACTATGTCACTGTCACACTAAACTACATACCGCATGACAGTTTGCCAGTGTCACGGTGAAGACCACCATCTGAAACGGTGGTTACAGGATGACAATGTGGAGAGGTGCCTTCACCTTCTCAGGTGATTTTAATACCGCTGTCCTTTATGTAGCTGGGGAGGGTTTGGGGTGATGTTCTATTATTAAAAACTATGTTTTGCATTTTCTTAGATTATCTATTATCTTTAATTGCGTTATTTACTCATTAGGTCAAATTCTTTTTTTCGTTTTTTTTATTAGATATTTTCTTCATTTACATTTCAGATGCTATCCCCAAAGTCCCCTATACCTTCCCCCGGCCCTGGTCCCCAAACCACCCACTCCAGCTTCCTGGCCCTGGCATTCCCCTGGGGCATATGATCTTCCAAATACCAAGGGCCTCTCCTCCCATTGATGGCCAACTAGGCCATCCTGTGCTACATATGCAACTAGAGACACAGCTCTTGGGGGGTACTGGTTAGTTCGTATTATTGTTCCTCCTATAGGGTTGCAGACCCCTTTAGCTCCTTGGGTACTTTCTCTAGCTCCTTTATTAGGGGCCCTGTATTCCATCCAATAGATGACTGTGAGCATCCACTTCTGTATTTGCCAGTCATTGGCATAGCCTCACAAGAGAGAGCTATGTCAGGATCCTGTCAACAAAATCTTTCTGGCATATGCAATAGTGTCTGGGTTTGGTGATTGTATATGGGATGGATCCCCATGTGGGGCAGTCGCTGGATGGTCTTTCCTTCCATCTCAGCTCCAAACTTCGTCTCTGTAACTCCTTCCATGGGTATTTTGTTCCCCATTCTAAGAAGGAGTGAAGTATCCACACTTTGGTCTTTCTTCTTCTTGAGTTTCATATCTTTTGCAAATTAGGATAGCAAAAACTCTTCTCAATGATAAAAACAAACACAAACAAAACAAAACAAAAAACCTCTGGTGGAATTACCATGCCTCACCTTAAGCTGTACTACAGAGCAATTGTGATAAAAACTGCACAGTACTGGTACAGTGACAGACAGGTAGATCAATGGAATAGAAGTAAGACCCAGGAATGAACCCACACACCAATGGTCACTTGATCTTTGACAAGGGAGCTAAAACCATCCAGTGGAAAAAAGACAGCACAACTGGTGGTTATCATGTAGAAGAATGCAAATTCATCCATTCTTATCTCTTGTACTAAGGTCAAGTCTAAGTGGATTAAGGAACTCCACATAAAACCAGAGACTCTGAAACTTAGAGAGGATAAAGCAGGGGGGAAAAGCCTTGAAGATATGAGCACAGGGGGAAAATTCCTGAACAGAACAGCAATGGCTTGTGCAGTAAGATAGATCAAATTCTTTACACCAACCCTCTACCCTCAGAACTTTTGTTTGTTTTCTTTGTTTTCCGTAGTAGAAAAAGAAAGGAGGGGACTCTTTACAAGTAGGCAAAGGCAGGCTGTCATAAAAGACATGGATACCCATCATTGGAGACCCATCATTGTGGGAGATTCAGCAGCCATGTCATGGAAGTAGAAACAGGAAGTGAGAGTAAACAAGGAGACACTCCAGTTTGTGTCAATCAGGTTCTGAGGATCTACAAACCACCCTGATATAAGCCAAAGGAAGCGAATGTAATGTGTTTAAAGTGTAAAACAGAATGGAGTTTGCCACAAGGACACTGGGGTGCTTCTTCAAAAATATTCTTGCTGTACTGAGGACAGAAAAGGGGGAAGTGAAAGTCACTAGCCAAAGCTACAGTCACAATGGTGGCTGTGACATAAAAACCCAGTGTAAGACAAACATTCAAACAATAATAGGAAATTGTTACTTTGTTAGGTCCCATGATAAGACTTTTATCCTGGTGTAGGATTAGATGTTCCTAAAAAACCTTATGGTATGGAATATTAAAATGTCATATACATTTTTTAAAAGGGAACCTGCTGAGTACCTCCTTGAAAAATCAATGTTTTCTATAGAATCTTCAAGAGGGTAAAAATGTCCTCAGATACAAATTTAATGAGGATATGGCATTTTTCCCACTTCAAATGACTGAAAACAATATGGTACTAGTACACACACACACACACACACACACACACACACACACAAAATCACAACAAACAACAGGTACTCAAGGTTGGATAAGAGTGGCTCTGCTGCTCTTTACAGATCTCAACATGTTTATCAATAATTTATTAGGAAAATGTCAAAATGCCCTTGTCAGGAAGGTACATCGGCTAATGGTACTTGTTTTTAAAGACAGCTCATGCAAGAGGATGCAAAATGATAGTCAGGTGTCGGTGGAAAACTTCAACCTTCTATCCAGCCTCATGCTTAATGACTGAGGAAGAGGAATCAAAAGAAGAGGCAGCTAAAAACAGCCCTTTAAATCGGCATCCCTCCACAGCGAGATGCAGATGAAACCCAGGTTTGTGATTGACACATTTTGGTCCTGTCCTGTGGCTAAGAGTCTGAAGACTATTTTGCAGCTCCTTGATGACGTTAGGTCCCCCAGATGATCACTGCATTGTCTCATTAGTGCAATGAAGTTTGTTTGTTTTTTTTTTTTACCTCTATCATCTCTTGTTTTTTGGGTTGTCATCTTTTCACTGTGAGGATGTGGCTACAGCCTGATGGGGGTGATTTTTAACACACACACACACACACACACACACACACACACACACACACACACTGGAAAGTATGTGGGAAGACAGAGACCTTCAGAGAAACTGCAGAAATGTGCGGCATTTTCTCATTCCTACTTTGGGAGCAATGAAAGCTTAATGAAGAAGGCTGCGTCTCCATGTGTGAAGGACCCACTGGAAATAGAGTTCCTAGAATGGATGGTTAAAGGCACTTCATTCCCTTGTTTTCCTTTGTACTTTGAATCATCAGTTCTGTTAGTAACATTGGTGACAAGACTACATCTTCATTGCCATACACTTACTGAGTACATACCTCCTGATAATCAGAGAGAACCACATAATCCAATAAAATTCTACCATCTTGATATCCACTCCCACACTTTCCCATCCATCCATCCATCCCTCACTAAACATTACGTGTTTCAGCCACGACATTAGGTAGCTACTGGTAGTATATCAATAAATAAACAATAAGCTTTGTCTTGAGGAGACATAATTTAATGGCGGTATCTGGCTCAAAATTGTACTCATCAACCTTCATGAAAACATGAAGACAATTCCATTGTACTACGTTTATATTCATTATCGAGCTTAATACCGAAGGGACCTCAGCAATATGATTATTATTTTTCTTTATTCATCTCTAGACATTGTATTTCTCTCCTTTTCTTTTTGTCATTCTTGGATTTTAAAGGCAGAGTCTCCACTCTGTAGTCAAGCCTAGGTTATGGTAGCCCAGGCTACCTCTCAGCTCATTATTTCCCCTGCCTCATGCACCCACCCTGTAGTGCTGGGATCCCAGATGTAAACCACCATGCCCATCACTAAGCCATGTCAAAGTTCCTTTAGCTCTGTGATTTGAGATTCACAAAGCATCAAGATAACCAATGTATTTAAGGCAAGATTAATTCCTTGTCCTAAACAACAGTGGAGACACTGGAAAAAAGAAAGATATCCAAAATCTAAAGTGAGGAATGAAATACTGTAGAAATTCAAAAAAGAGGTGACAGAATGGTTGGGATCCTGTCATTAGAGGGAAGAACCCACTGCTCCTGACACAGGATCTCAGAAGCATTAATTATGGTTAAAGATTTGATGTTTACGTTTTCCAAATGAATAGTTAATAGGGTTAAAAATTCTCACCCTTAGACCAATGCCTATATTTGTCCATGTGAAACAGAAACTTAGAAATGACTGGTTTCTCATTATAATCTGCATTCCTGGAGCATTGTGGGCCGTTGATATCAGTAGTAGACTAAGACTATAGAAGTGCTTGCAACTCTAATTTTAAGGGGAGAGAAAATGGCATTCACTCAGAAATATATCATGGAAAGCATCCATTGGTATAAAGGTGAATGGGACTGAGGTGTAGGTCAGTGGTAGGTTACATACTTAGCATTTGTGAGGCCTTGAATTCAATCCCCAGTAACTCCCACCCTCTAAATTAAGCCTATATCAGGGAAGCATGGGAAACAGGAACACACGAACTGGAGATTACAATAATTACTTGTCTTATTGTGGACAATTGTGTTACTCTGTGTCCAGTGATTACTGGTAGCTGTCATTGTTTCCCCTTAAGTTGTGAAAGTTATTCAGTATTACTTTCCAGAAAACCTGCCAAGTCATGCAAATCAAATCTTTATGTTGGCTGAGTGAAACCTGTTATGGTTTAGAGCTTTTGTGTTGTGGATAGCCTTGTTAGTATTTTGATGCTAATTCTGCTTCCCAAAGAGGGGCTTCCTGGGAGAAGGAGTGAATTACTCAGTCGACTTCCTGTGAACCTTCCCCTAATGAATAAAGATTTCTAGGAACCAATCACTGGGCGAGGAGTAGGCAGGACTTCCGGGTCAGAGAGGGGAAGAGAATAGGCAGGGAAAGATGCCTTCCCTTTTGGACAGGAAGTACACTACAGTGGGGTCAAGATGTAGGTAGCAGAGACACTCCCTCCCCCCACCTCCACCTCCACCTCTCCCACCCCCATTTCAAGTTGGGATCTGCTAGTGGAGAATTTAACTTAAAATGGCTTACACATTAGGATGCTAGTTGTTGTACCCAGTAATTGTGTTGCCTTTTGATTCTAAACTAAGATTGTGTGGTGTTTTATTGACGAGGCACCCCAGCCAGCCGCAAGAATTTGGAAGTGTGGGGCTGGTCTAGAGATTTCAGAGCTCTGGTCAGAGAACCTGCCTCTCCCCAGTGCACTGCTGGCATAGCATGGATTGCTTTTTTAAAAAATATTTTACGCTACACTTTCGTATTGAAGGCCTTGATGCCCAGCTGATAGTTCAGAGAGGTGGGGGAACCATTAACAGTGGGTCTTCTAGAAGGTCATTTATCTTGGGTATCTTGTCAGAGGGATGGGAATCTGAGCAAAACATAAATCTGTGACATTGTCTAGGCCTTTGTTGATATGCATGACCAAAATGCAACCAGTTAGAGGAAACAAACCTATGACTAGCATTCTGTTAGTAGAATAATATGTAATATGTCCAGGCCTAGTTATAGGGCCGGATACATGGTCACTGATTAACCCTGGACTGGTCTGTGACATTACAGTGGGACTATCCTCACTAAAAAAGAATGCATTCTTTCTAACGCCGAAAAGGAGATAAATGAAAGAAAAGGACATCACAGAAGGAGCTGAAGACACTAAAAGATGGAGCTGCAATAAATTCAACACAACATAAACAGAAATTAAACATAAAGAAACAATGACTTTCATTGTAGCCCTTACCTTGATCCAGGCACTGTGCTAGTTATGGGGAGTCATAAAATTTGGTAAGACTACGGTTATTTAAGACAGTGTCAGCATCTCATGGTGTATCTCTCACTAGCCTAGAAGTTGATATGTGGTTCATGCTGTCCTCAAACTCACAGAGGTCTCGCTGCCTCTACCTCAGAAGAGCTGGGATTAAAAATGCATGCCACCACACATAGCTTAAAAAAAAGCAAAAACAAACAAACAAAAAAAACAAAACATTTTTTATTAGCCTCCAAGGATTCACAGGCCAGAGCAATATTAATTTAAATGATAAAATTGGTATGGTAGAATATAGTAAAAACAGTTTCTGACATACTTCAAGATAGAACATATGTACATATACACAACACACACAAAACTTCATATGCATATATATGTAACTAATTACAGAAGAAGGATCTTGGATTGGAGAAAGAGCTGGGGAAGAAAGGGAAGAATTGGAAGAAGGGGATGTGTAGGTAGAATGAGATCACGTATAAAATTATCAATGGGACAAAAATAAGTTTAAAAAGTATTCCACGTATAATCTCAAGAAAATATGCAACATTACCCCTAATCAGTTAAATATAAAATCCCAGTGCCTTTCCCAGTGAACACACTCATGCATAAAATGGCAGTATAACTCTATAAATATATACAACATCCTTTTTTTTTGTATACAAAGAAATGGCTGTTTTTCATAACCACTAAATGAATAGTATATGCTGGGAAGATAAATATTTTAAATCAAACATCTGATTAATTCATGCCTAAAGAGAGTTCAGCTGGCATAGAAGCCACACAACAAGCCAAAGTTAAATTTCCACTTCTTCACTAAAGCAAAAATCTACATAAATGTAGACAGGTTAGCTCAATTCACCTAGGTTTCATCTGGTCGCCACACCTAGCATACCAACTGCCTATGTGGGTGTTTTGTTTCTTTCTGCTCTAGAAAATGGGTTCTGCCAGGTAGCTCAGCCCAGCCTGAAACAAACTAATGATGTAGTCCAAACCCACAAACCCCCTGCCTGTAAGGAAGTACGAGTCACCATACCTGCCTTTGATCTAAGTATTGCAACCTAGGCCTGACATCCCTTAACTATAGAGATGGTGTTAACTATCGGAGCTTGGCTCTTGTGTCAGTGATCAGAGCGGATTGCAATATGGTTCTCAGTTTTTCACTTCTCCCTTTTCCAAACTCCCTTTCACCATGTGACTTCTTACTTCGTCCTCAGAAAGGCCTTTAGATATAGCCAAGGGATCTGCTCAGGTCAGCAGACTAAGGCAGAAATGATATACCAGTAATGACTTCAAATTCAAGAAATCTGTGAACAACATCCCTTCCCTCGGGTGCCTCTACCTCGCATGTTGGTCCCAAGGGCATGAGAGCTATGTAGAAGGAGAACTGCCCTGGCGAAGCTGTCTCTGCTAAGCTCTGAGGCATGCCCAGCTCAGAAGAATAAACAGGTTAGTTCACTTTGTATGTGCCAATGTAGCAAAGGAGAGATGGTCTTTATCCCTGCACTCTGAATGAGAGTTCCGAGACTGACCTCGACCTGAAATCCCCGTGTGTCCATGAAGCAGACCGGAACCAAGAGGAAACGCTCTAGTTATCAGACTCACAGAGCAGAAGGCAAAACCCACCGAATTCTCTGAACCTCTTTCAAGCATCAGAGACTGGGAGGGAGACGAAAGGTGGGAAACCAAGTACAGAAGCAGTACCCAGAATCCCCAAGGTTTGTTCATTTTTATGTAGCATGCCACACCTTTTGTTCTCACAATGGCATCAGACACTCGAAGCCTTAATTTCTTACCCCTGCCAAAAAGTTCTTCATTAACACCCACAAACGCTACTTATGTGAATTATCAGAATCCATTTAGGGCTATCAAGGTTTTTTTTTTTTTTTTTTTTTTTTTTNGCTTTCAGAGTCCAACTTCCCAAACCTGGAGAGGATTCTGAAACCTATTATCTAATTTCAAAAGTTGGGTTTGAAAAACACGACACGCCTTTTCTTCGAGCTACCCAATTCTCAGTTGCAACCTGAGACTCCCAGAGTGCGCATGCTTCGGGAAAAGGCAACGGGACTTAATTAAATTTTGCACGCGGTTTCTAAGTGGATTGCTGGGGTAATACCGAGATTAATTAGTTTCGTGTTGTTAATTCAATTCAAGGGTTGCTGATAAACTAAGACCATCAAACTCCATTAAGAGAAACAAAAATTTCTTAATTATGACAGCATCTTTGGGGGTGTAGAGTTCGGTGAGTGTGTTCAAGCTCCATTCTTGATTTCTCCCACTTGATATTGGGGGGCCCTGAAGTAGTCAAACCTCAATGAATGATAAAATTGGTTTTAAAGGGCTCTACCTTTTCATATTTGACATTGTTGGGGGACGGGGAGAACAGAAGGGCCCTTCTGAGCCACAGTGTCTGTGTTCGTCGAAGGACAACTTTTAGAACTCGTTCTCCCTTTCCACCACGTGAGTCCTGGGGTTACATTCAGATCATCAGCCTTGGAGGCAACTGCTTTAACCCGTTAAGCTACCACACATACCCCCAAACCCCATATTCAGCGTCACTGAAGATCCCCAGTACTTCCTCCTACCAACAGCCTGTCCTCCCTGTGGACAGAGTAACCCCATGTTCCTTCTTTGGTAGATATTTACTTGCTTCCCAATGTTCGTTTTCCTCTTGGAAAACAAATGTCTGTGTTTTAGTTGAAAATACTCATAACAGAGTGGGTTAGGGAAGCATTTTCCATAGCCCAGGTTACTGACCATGGAATGAGTTACAGGCACTGAAGTTAGGTGTAAGCACCATGTGGGACCTCTTAGAAACCTTGAAATGAATCCTGTAGACCCTCTTCAGTCCTTCCTCCTCTTTCTCATGGAAGGTATGGAAGCAGTGGCTGGCTATCTCATAAGCATCTTGGCCACAATGCCCTCAGCCAAGGGTAAAAGAAGCCTGTGCCTCTGACAGTTTTCAGATATTACTAGACCAGCCACACCCCCCACTGCAGCTGACTGCAACCTACTAACATACAAGAGAAAAGAAAGAGACCTCAGAAATTTTTTTGCTATCCCAGGCATTATTTTCTATATTACAGGTCAGTCTTATTCATTTATTTAACAATGAGTTCAGCTGGGGGAGGGGAAGGGAGTCCACATCTCTGAGCTGTTCCTGATCCCCACCTACAGCGTAGCAAGTACGCCATGTGCTCCCCTGTGTTTTCCTGAAGCATATGTTCCCTTCGCCAATCTCTTGCCAAATGTAATTGTGTCCTATAGGATTTCTGAACTTTTATTTTCCTTTAAAAAAATAAACAAAAATAAACCAAAAAAATTACAGTTATTTTAAAAGTATATCCTCAACTCCAAGCTCCTCCAAAGCAGGAAACGTATCTTCTTGCATATCTTACCTGTTTGCACACACCCTGCTCTCCCTTTGCTAAGTTTTTCAAGTAAAACACTACTGTGTGTCTGTCTATTGTGTATTCTACGGTCAACATTATTAAGTCTGCACTCAATACTAAGCAAGAAAGGGGACCACATTAGTTTCATTCGTTAAACTTCATAGCACAACAAATTTCCATAGGACAGAGAGGATCCGGGAAGAGTTGGAAAAGGAAAAGAATATGACCAAAATATATTTGATCGTGATATCATAAATAAATAGGATCAAACTATAATCAAAATATAGTACAAAAAATTAATAAAAAAATAAATTTACAAGTAGAAAGGCCAAGTCCCCACTCCGAGGGATCATCCTCCTATGGAGGACCTAGAGCATCTCTCCCATCCTGTGCTCTCTCCCTTCATCCCACAGCATCCTTCTTCAAGGTGCTTCCCACTACCTAGAAACTCACTTATGTGTGCTTTTGGTTGATGCTTCCTTTCATCTTCTACAGAGATCTCAGGCTTGGCGAGGGCTTGTGGGATAAATTCATCGTTCTTTGTGCATGGATGCGTGGTCAAGACAAGAATGCCCATCCACCAAAAGGAACCAAAAAGTTTGCATGCTCAAGACAAGCAACTGAGGTCACACCGGAAGCCGTCCTCCCATCACCACACACACACACACACACACACACACACACACACACACACGTGTGCACCTGCACACAACTGAATACACACTCACAATGACTACATTTAAAAGCAAACAAAAAACCGTGCAAAATAAATAAATACATTTTTATCGTTTCCAACTGTTTATGTCATCTTAAAAAAAAAGTTAAATTCCTTTTTATTCTTTCTCACTGTATAAATGTTAAAAAGTCAGTGTTGTTGATCTGGGTTTTGTCACGGTCAGTCCACAGCAGAGTATTTCCAGCTTAATTTTTAGCAACAGAGCCCTATTTCAAAGTCAAATATTACACAAAGATACGAGAGGGGTGACCTCCTGCAACTTACACAAAAGCAACTGCTGTGGTCTTATGTGGGACCCTCATACTCAGACAGGTGAGATCTATGTCGCCCTCTAAAGCAGAGCAAACTTGTCCCTCTGTACTTCCACATTGCCATTGCCTCGCGGTCCCTAAGGCAATCTTGAGGAGACAGGGGTTTCATGGAAACCACACTATCAAATGCCTCGAGGGTTGAGATTTCCAGCTCTAAGCAGGAGGAATCAGATGGAACTTTCTGTCTACAGTGACTGAGGCTCAAGGAGGTGTGAAGCCTCCCTGGAAGCTGATGTGTACTGATCTCACAGAGATGCAAGACAGCGGTGAAGAGGACGGGTGGCGTGGCATCTGTAGGCGGTGAGATTACAATAGAGCCGAGGGCCAGGAGCAGGCTGGATTCTGAGACTGACTCAAGCTGAGACAACCTAATTGCTTTCTCCCTTTCTTTCTTTTTTCAAACGGGAACAAGGACTGCATGATTAATAAAAGAGAGAGAAAAGACAGGCGTAACCCAACCTAATTTCAATGAAGTACTTAATACACATCTAATAAAGTCTTACAAAATCAAGTTTACTTTGGATTGGCTTTAGATTCCAGCACTCAATAAAAGCAATAAGGCAAGGCTGGTGACACAGAAACCAAGAGCAGGTAGAACATGTCATATTATAGAGGTGTCTGCTAGCCCTGCCCCAGGACGACACTCTACTCCACTGTTAGTTAACAGCTTTTGTTAATGATCTACGTGGTGAGACAGAAGAGTTTCCTAATGAAGGTTCTTAATATACAGTGTGGTGCTGGAGATGACTCGGATCCTATCCTCTGTAGAGGGGCTTTCAATAAGCAAGTAACACACAGAAACAGCTGAGAGCAAATATCTTACAACCCAGTGCTCGGGGGAGAAAATGGTGTGCGAGATTTAGAGAAAAGGTATTTCTTAAGACCTACCAAAAGCAGTTTTGAAAACTGAAGTGAAAGCAAGTACTCAGTCTAACCATGAGATACAATGCTGGCCTACATATCCAGGATGATCGTTTCCCTAACAAGGCAAATGCACAAGTAAATAAAGCATAGGGCATCAGACAGTAGCAGAAGTCATGACTTCCTCTATGGCTTCTATGTTCTGGACATGCTCATTCGTAGGAGAATGCCAGCACAGAACAAATACGGAAAGGGATTTACTTTTTTTTTTAAGATGGAGTGAGAAGACATTAGCAGAGAGAAGCAACAAATTTAACAGTTTTGTATTATTTGTGTCTATCTATTTATGTGCGTACTTGTTCATTGTATGTTATGTTCTTGTGGGTGTAGATGGACATGAGTTCATGGGCCTGTGGACCCCAGAGGATAACCTCAGATATGGCCCCCACTCCCTTTTGTAAGACTGGGAACTCACCAAATGGATTGGGCCAGCTATTTGGTCAGCAAGCCCTAGGTGTCTCCCTGCCTCAAGCCTCTCTAATGTGCGATTACCACACTATCTGGGTTTTAAAACATGCTTGCCTGAGCTCTGGGGATTGAGGGAGGGATGGTGAATGTAGGTCCTCATGCTGACAAGGCAGTCCCTGTACCATCTGAGGTCTGTCCTCAGTCACTAATGTACCATGTATTCACTCCTTCAATTTAGATGCTATACAAGAAGAAAGCAGAGTTTTAATCCCAGAAAACATACGTTCAGGTGGTGGGGGAAACTCAAACCATGACACCAAGGAAACAAGTGTTGGATCATCTATCTAACCCAGGGGAAAGAGAAGCCGTTGCAGAGGAGGCAGCATCCCATTGTGATCTGCAGACTCAAGAGGCAGGTACCAGGCTGCCCTCCATGCAAGTCACTGAGGAGGGTAGGCAGCGAGTGTAGCAAGAGATCCAGCCAATGGCAGAAGGTACCAAAGCATGGCTAACCTTAGAAGCTATTCGGATTCACACCCGGAAGCCACTGGAGAATTCTGAGTTGGAGGAGGACATTATCAGAAGCCTCTTAGCAGCTTCTCAAGCCTTGATCCTCCCTCAGTCCAGTCTCAGCTGAGCTGCCAGTCTGCTCTAGTTAAAATTTAACTCAGATCATGACATCTGTCCGGAACCACCAAAGGCCTCACATCTCCGAGAAGCAGAAGTCGAGGCCCTTGATGTTCAGTCTTTCTGACATGAGCTGGCTCCCAGCAGCTCTCTCACACCTCAGCTACTGCTCTGACTCTCTTGTCTGTTCCATTGTGCTCCAACCAGTGGAAAACAGCAGGAAGTGATTCAATTCTGGGTCTTTCTGCCTAATCTTCTCCCTGCATAATACTTCCCCTTCAGAATTTGCATATATCACAATTTTACATCTCTCAAGGTTACACCAAAATCACACATCTGTGATTTGATCATCCCAGACTAAACTATCAAAAAAAAAAAAAAATTCCTATCGTTCTTTGCCATACACTCATCTCACCTTTTAGCTTTGCTTACAGTAATTTTGTAATGTTACCTTGTAATAAAACTAACAGTTACCCTCGGTAACATTCGCATCTCTCGTCTTCTCTTACTGCAGATGAAACCCATGAGGACAGGATGTTTTTCTTTTTTCCATGACAAATGTTTTGAGTCTTTCCTTTTGTCTGTTTTGTTGACTGCTAAAGTCCTAATACCTCAAACAATTTCTGAGCATAGTCGATCTTTAGTACATTATTGAATACATTTCATTACAGGGTGAACATTTGTCGTATGAATGACAGGGTTAATGAGCTATGGAAGAACAGAAAGAATACAGGAGACTTGCGGTGGAGGGACTGGTCACTCCACAATGACAAACACCTTCAGACTGGTCTCCTGCATTCTATTCTCCATACAAAGGCAATGGAGGTTGGAGGAGGAAGGCGAATGTTGGTGTTCAAACAGTGGCCACCGCTTTGACAACTGTGTTTTGACTCCTCTCCTGGTCGCCTGGAATTCTAATCCTGAAGAGAAGCTGCAGGAACCCAAAATGAGTAGATGGTAGATGCTAAATAATCTTTATATGTGTGATATGCTCCCTCCATATCCCCAAGAACATCTGGGATTCTCAGATAACATTCGAAGACAGAACTCCCTCCTGCTTCTAGTAGTTACATAGGTCAACTAACAAAGCATAGAAATTACTGTGAGACTTAATGTGTACAATAGTATTGCAGTTATCTAAAGAATTCTAGAAGTGGGCACTAAGAAGTCAAGGTTAAATGTTATTTTCTAGCCAAAGAGGGGAGAGTAGAGATGCATACCTTTGGATGATGAAGACCTCCAGCAAACACACAGCCTTCCTTCTCCTTGCTCCACAATAACCCCTTTCTTATAAAAATCTTGGGTTGTTTTTTTCACTCTAGATTCCCCATGATGGTCTTTTGGTAAAGAATAATAGACCCTGACCCAATATCTCAGGGGCCCAGACTTTGAATAAACATGATTTTTTTCCCCACTGACTCATCTCCTGATACATTAACATTTTGGCTGTGACAATTAAAAGTACCGTAATTATGTTTCCTAGATAGGGAGTGTAATAAGGGAGTATAGAGAAGGAGGTGGTGGATGCAGAGTCTGACATGCTGAGTTCAGACAATCTGATGGAAATTTCCCTGGATCTAATCACTGCCATGAGATGCTCAGGTCTTGGAATGAGCATACAAAGCGCAAAGCTTTGTTTTCCTCTGGAGTCTTCTCCGTGCAGATGAAATTCCAAGCAAAGCCATTCTGGCTTTTGTAACTACCCAGAGCACCCATAAAGGAAAAAATGTTTTCCTCTACTCGCAAAACTTCTCAAACGCATGGCACGCTCTCACACCAAGCCATCCCCGGTTCTCTGAGGACAACTGGGTATCCTACTGTTTAACTCAATCCTGACGATAATTACCTGGAATCGGTGCACACAGCACAGGTTAGGCATTCAGTCTCACAAGGCTGCCCTCTGCTTCAGACACCAATGGCACATCCCGGGTTGTCACCTGGATTTCTGGCCACCTGCCTATGAATAAAAGATGATCACAACCTTTCTAGATGCTTAATAACTAGCTCTAAGGAGTCACCAAATTTACGCTTATTAGTTTATTCGGGAGGTTACTTCAAAGGCTGAAGCCAGTCAGCCAAATGGAAGAGGCACACAGGGCACTGTGTAAAGGACGGACACAGCTTCTGTGTTGGCTCCATCCATGCACTCTTCTAGCATCTCATCCTGCTCACCAAACTGGATGCACTCCAAGTCCCATTATTTACGATTCTCATGAAGATTTGTTTACCCAAGTAACGAAATCATTGGCTACTGGGGACTCAACTCAATCTCCGGCTTCTTTTCCTCTCCTGGAGGTTGGGACTTGGAGGAGAACATTCCCATTGGAGCTGGTAGGCACATGTTGGCTCCCCTGACTACCCTCTACCCTCCAATTGTCACAACATAAAATTATCTAAGGGGCAACTAAAAAGTGAATAGCTCACTATAAACCACTAAAGAGGCTTTTCTTGACCCCTTCACTCATGAAATTGCATTTGTTTAGGAATTCTATAGTGGGAATTAGGGGCAAAGGCCAAATATATATTCCTTAAGTCATAACCAAATAGAAGGCCTAGTGGGTAAAGGTGTGTAGAAGCAGAGAAGGCCAGGCTCACGCATACCAAGTGTGGAGAGATGTGGTCTAGACTCATCCATGTATCTGTAAAGTTTTCAGATGCAGTGAGGCAAAGATTCTGTTGCATCCAGGCTCTCAGGTAGCCAGAGAAGAAGGCAAGAGGACTGATACGTACTTTCTGCCCTGGGAACTCAGAAGTTGCCTTGGGACTCTGAAATAGCACTTTATCGCTATTTTAATTATCAGTATTTATCACTTATTTTAATATTCTGTAAGACAATGCATATGGTTGAGAGGTAGATGTATCTTTGGGTCTGGAGAGTTGGCTCCTCTGTTGAGGGGATGTTCTTATAGAAGACTAGAGTTCCCAGCAGTCACATTGGTTAGCTAACAAATACCTGTAAAATGAGCGCCAGTGAATCCAGCGCCCTCTTCTGGCCACTTAGAGTATATGTACTCACATGCAGGTACACACAGAATAGCATACAACCATAAATGCACATACACAGAGACTTTTTTTTATGCTATTGAAACTGGGGAGTAGTGGTGAATCTTTTTCACTCTTTTTTTTATTAGATATTTTCTTTATTTACATTTCAAATGTTATCCTCTTTCCTAGTTTCCCCTTCAAAAATCCCCATCCTCTTCTCCCCCTCCCCCTGCTCTCCAACCTACCCACTCCTGCTTCCTGGCCCAGGCATTCCCCTATATTGGGGCATAGAATCTTTGCAAGACCAAGGGCCTCTCCTCCCATTGGTGGCCGACTAGGCCATCCTCTTCTACATATGCAGCTAGAGCCATGAGTCCCACCATGTGTTTTCTTTGGTTGGTGGTTTAGTCCCAGGGAGCTCTGGGGGTACTGGTTAGTTCATAGTGCTGTTCAGAATACCAAAGATACAATTTGTGAAACACATGAAACTCAAGAAGAAGGAAAACCAAAGTATGGATACTTTGATCCTTCTTAGAAGAGGGAACAAAATACCCATGGAAGGAGTTACAGAGACAAAGTGTAGATCAGAGACTGAAGGAAGGACCATCCATAGACTGCCCCACCTGGGGGTCCATCCCATATACAACCCCCAAACCCAGACACTATTGTGGATGCCGACAAGAGCTTGCTGACAGGAGCCTGATATAGCTGTCTCCTGAGAGGCTCTGCCAGTGTCTGACAAATACAGAAGTGGATGCTCACAGCCATCCATTGGACAGAGCACAGGGTCCCTAATGAAGGATCTAGAGAAAGTCCTCAAGGAGCTGAAGGGGTTTGCAACCCCATAGGAGGAACACAGAGACTTTTTAAAAACCTGAAAATAAACCTTTAGAGATGTGTTACAGATCTGAGGGGGAAGGGTTCCCCAGTACAAGTATTGCAGCTCTGAAAGGAAAGGCATCTGGGTAGTTGGGAACCACGAAATACCACAAAGTCACACAGCACAACAAACCTCACACAAGAGGTTTATTGGGAAATACACAAGGGCTTGGCTGTATCTGCTCAGAAAAAGCAGCAAAGAACTGAGCAGGAGGTGGGCTTATGTAGGGTTTCTTGGGGGCAGAGCTTTTCGGGGTGGAGATTTCCAGGATGGGGACTGGTAAAAGTTCAAAACCCAGAAGTGAATTTGGACTTTTTAACCTTAAAAGAGATATGTCTAAAACATTCCATCTTAAGAGAAGGCTAGTAAGTATTGATATAATCAGAAGAGTTAATAAGAGTAGGAATATGTCACCCCAAATATGCCTCTTGGGCACAAAGATTATTGTGAGTTGATTAATTTGATAAACTGCAGAAAAATTATTTAAAATAGAGTAGGGTTATCATATTATAAGATAAAATTATAACTATAAAGAAAATTTTGTTTGGTAAAGGTGTTTTCCTCCGGGCAGAAAATAAAGACAGCATTATATTACTATAAACTCTTTTTAGTGGAGGACATATGCTTTAAGTTTGCATAGGAACCTCACCTCAGCTTGTGGTGTTCTTCCTGGCTACCTCTCCCATAAATGAGACTTTCATTTAAATACTTCTGTCTTTGTTGTCTTTAAATATATACTCTTTTTTCTCTCTCATATATTATATCCTGACTGTAGTTCCCTCTCCCTCCTCTTTTCCCAGTCTCTCTTTCTCTCTATCCCCTCTTCCCAAGATAAATATACTTCTTCTACCTCCCTCAGAAAAAAAAGTAGACCTCACAGGGACATCAACCAAACATGGAATAACAAACTATAACAAGACCAGGCACATCACATCATGCCTGGATGAGTTAACCCAGTAGGAGGTAAAGGGTCCTACAATTAGGCAAGAGTCAGAAACAACCCTTATCCCCACTGTTAGGAATCTCACAAGAACACCAAGCTGATCAGCCACAACATATATAAAGAGGACCTAGGTCAGACCCCACCAGGCTCCCAAATCTCTGAGAAGTCCATGAGTTCCAGTCAGTTGATTCTGTGGGCCATGTTCTCATGGTGTCCCTGACCTGTCTGGTGGCCTCTGACCCTTCCTCTCCTTTCTGCTGCAGGACTCCCTGAACACCTCCTAATGTGTGACCATGGGACCCTGCATCTGCTCCCATCAGTTGCTAGATGGAGTGTTTTGGGTCTCTGTAATGACAATTCTGCTAACTTGTGGTCCCAGAACCCTCTGCAGGCAGAGCAAGCTGTAAGTGGAAAGTTGTAAGTGGCCAGGTTGGTGTCCTAATCCCTCCACTTGAGACCATGCCTGGTTACAGAGGTTGGCAAGTCTTTAAGAGTCACTCTTGAGATTTACTATTGGAATGCTACTTTGAGATTTCCAAGTATCTCCCGTCTGTACAGGAGGCACATATGTTATCAACTTCCATTTAGGTGTTCTCAAGTAATGTATCTTCTGTAACAGACAAACACACGCACACACATGTACACGTACACTTTTCTGTCAGTTAAAAATAGATTGAACAAGTGAATTCTAGGAAATATACTTAAAGACCTTGATCACGCATGTTCATGAACAACTGTCACGTTTGAATGTGTACTTTTTCTGGTCTTTCTACATTTTTATCCACATACCAACTGATGGTTTGAATAACTGCTATGATGTTCTAGTCCTGGGGAAAGTCAGACCCACCAAAATACTCACCATAGCAGTTGACTTAGAATAGTATCTGAAATGGGTGGTGTACCAAAGTATGTTTGGATAAACTTCGAGCGCTCTTCTTTGTATACATCCTCCAGGTGGAGAAGTGATGAGAAAGCATCTTCTATAGATTTTTTACTATGCTTTATGATCTCTGTGATCTGAAATTCAGACTTAGCTATATAGTTACTGTAAAGCTGTGTGGTTTTGTTTGTTTTGATATTGTTGCTGTTGTTTTAATGTGATATTATTACTTTGTTTACTCACAGCTTCGTAGCAGGAAACCTACCATCCCAGAAGATCTTGTGAAGGGAAACTCATCACCCAACACTCCACATCCTCCCAGTGCTCACTTCCCTCCTCCTCCTCCTCCTCCTCCTCCTCCTCCTCCTCCATTTTCTCCCTTGCTGCATGAGTAGCTTTCATTACAGTAAACTTCCATTACCTGTATCTGCTTTGTAGAGACAGTACTCGTTTCAAATTGTTCATTAGTAATACGCCTTCGTATTGCTCAATTGATAATATTTTCCTGCTCATGAATATTGTTTGGGGTGATTTGGATTGGGTGGAATGCATCACAACTTTTTTCAATTAAAACTAATGGAAAATTGTTTTATTTAATGGCTTTTCGCTAAGTGACAGGGTTTTTCGGAGACAAATTAAAATCGTTCAGTGAGGGATAGTAATATCTAACTTACTCTCCTGGTTTTATTTCCACTTTAATCTGGCTGGTTTTGTAAAGCAACTAGCTACCTCTAATTAAATAAAATAATGTTAACATCATGGTCCTTGCTTATTTATTTTAATGAAACTTATCTCTTGATTTCTCCTCATGACTCCTTTTTTTTTTTTTTTTTAAGTACTGTCAGGGGAGGCTGGAGAGATGGCTCAGAGGTTAAGAGCACTGACTGCTCTTCCAGAGGTCCTAAGTTTAATTACCAGCAACCACATGGTGGCTTACAACCATCTGTAATGGGATCTGATGCCCTCTTATGGTGTGTCTAAAGACAGCTGCAATGTACTCATATACATAAGATAAATAAATAATTTCTTTAAGAAAAAAAAAAAAAGTGTTGTCAGCTCTGACTTCAACCTCTCATTCCTCAGACCCAGAATCCTCTCCTCTCTAAATAAATCTTCCCTTGCTGCAGTCTTGGGAGGAGTAGGGCAGCTGTAGCTGGGATAATTCATGCTCTACTGACCCTCAGCAGATTCACTCTTCTCCAGCAGGTTCTTCCCTGAGCTGAGCTAAGTGACAGGAGACCAGACAGTGGGGACTGCTTTCAGAGGGACTGTGAATTCAGAATTGAATGAAGGCAAGAGGAACAGGAGAGGAGAGAAAAGAAGAGAAGGAGGGAGGGAGGGAGGGAGGGAGGGAGGGAGGGAGGGAGGAGAAACATCTGAAGGAGATATGGACACACATAGGCAAGCACACACACATACATGCAGAACAAATGTATGGAAAAGAATGCATGGTACTCAAAAATATTCTTTATGGGAAAAATCTTAATACCAAGGCTTATGAGAAAGTTATGAAATCAAATCTTTCCCCTCTTTATTACTGAGACACTTTTCCAGCTTGTTTTCCTTTTTCATAGATTTCCCAGATCAAATTGCTCTAGTACTAAACTCCTTATTTAAAATAAATAATTAAATAAATAAACTGATGTACTTTATTGAAGCCCAGCATGGAGTATCATAGCTCAAGTGCAGTAGGCTTTAAAATGTTTTCTTTTACAGGAATGTACTTATTCAGTTGGGTCCTAGTAAGGAGACAAGACACTTTCTCATACTTAATCAGCAGCAAAATGAGAGCTAGCATGGCTTTTAGATTAGAGATGAGAGCCAGAGTAACAAGATGCAAACCAGTATTCCTTAAGGGCAGATTCCTGCACGACTCACCTACCTGAAAATTATTATGGAAAGAATAGAAATACAAAATAAAGACCACTGTATTATCTATTCATAGACATCTCCACCGTTAGTTGTATTGTTAATATGATTTACATTGACTGAAATTTAATAGAAGGAGCAACTAATAATATGGATTTTTCACAATCGAAAAAAATTACTAAAAACTGAAAATATTTTTCTAACTTTGCATTGTTAAAAATACCAAACATACTTAATGTTTGAAAGAGTTAATGATATTAATTATTAATTAATTAATTAATTAATTATTCAGTGGAGTTGCATTTATTAAGAGTTTTCTTCCTTCCTTGCTATGCCTAACCATATGAATATATGTGTGAATATCTGTTTATCTTTCTGTCCATACATCTGTGCATCCATGTATATATAGGTGTATGTTATTTATGATGCATGCATGTTTTTAGGCACAAATTCTTGTCTGAATATATATGTAGGTATGTATTTATATATGTATGTACATATATATGTATATATGGAGCTATGGATACATGTATATTATGTATGTATATATGTATGTATATATCTATATACATATGCATGCATGTAGGTTTGTATATTTGTATATATTTACATATGGATCTATGTATGTGTCTTAGTTAGGATTTCTATTGCTGCAAAGAGACACCATTACCATAGCAACTGTTAAATAGGAAAACATTTAATGAAGCTGACTTACAGGTCAGAGGTTTAGTCCATAGTCATCATGGCAGGAAGCATGGTGGCATGTAGTCATACATGGTTCTGACTGGATTGGCAGAAAGCAGGAAGAGAAAGTGACATTGAGCAGATGACTGTTTCTAAGCCCATCAGTCATATAAAACTCATAAAGTCATACTGATAGTTTCCAAATGTCATTTATAGAATTATTTTTTAATGTCTTTAATTTTATTTTCTATGATAACACATTGACTTCTAACAGGAATAACAATAGGATTAGCTTTTGATATGATTGACATTGCCATTTTAATTTGGCATTTATAGACTAACATATCAGGTTTTGTTAGAATTAACATACATAAAATTATTTTAAAGCTGCACAAATGATATTATTTCTGACAGGAAATCCCTGAGTAATGTTTAAGATTCCTTTGTGGTTGTTGTTAAATGTCTGTCTAGCAAAGAGTTGGAACATCATCTCAAAATCCCGTTGGTATAAACCTTGTCTGGTACCCACCTGCTATCATTCTGATTTAGAGTCAAGTCAGCTGGGGCTAGGCATGTATCTCAGAGGTAGAGCACTTCTTAGCATGAACGAGGCCCTGGGTTCTTTCTGCAGCACCACAAAAATGAAATAGAAACAAAGCAGATCTCTTCCCCTTAGTTCCCATTTAGAAATTATCTTTTTATCATTTGACTTCATTTTGTCTTTTGAATAAGGCATTCAGTGATCAAAACAGTAAAGGTATATTCTCAGAGAAGTTGGGTTCGCTTTCTCCCTGCCCATAAAGCTATCCATTTTCTGTATACTAACTTTTCTTTCTACTGTTTCTTACACTGTAAATAAGTACATAGCTATAAATTGTTTTATGAAATCTCTTTTATTCTCTAAGGTATCGTACCATATACTTGGATCTGTACCATATTGGGGTTTTGCTTCCTGTGTCTTACTATATTGAACATTTCTACAAATGCAAATCTGGACTTCTTCCTCAGTCCTAAACTTCTTACTTTGTAACTCCTTCCTACTCTATGGTGTTATCATCATATACATGTATGGTCTTTCATGCAATGACAGTTCCTATTATTAAAGAACAAAGAAAATCTCATTTCATGTGAAAATATGTAATGCACATAAATGTTTATTAATTTACCTTCTGGTAGATAATATTGTCTCTCATTATGTATATTTTTATATTCCTATAGATAACCAGATAAGTAGTATAGTTGTTGCAACTAGGCTTTAAATTCCTTCAACACAAGGTTTTTCTTCCATCTCCTGGTATAATCCTGAAGATCTGGCATCTTTGTTTACTGCTAGGTTACTGGGTATCAGAGCTACAGTACAAATCTAGACAGCTTGAATTCTGAGCATTTGGTCATGATGTTGAAGATGTACAGCCAAATCAAGTGTTCCTACTATGCAAACTCTTTCTTGCTTCAAGCAGTGCTTGACAGTGTTGTCTTTCAACTCTTGAGTAGACTTAATGGAAATGAGGTCAGAGCACCTAACATTCTGTGTGCCTGGCTTTCCTCTGATCCCTGCTCTAGGTCCACGTTGGTCTATGTGATTGTTAGTGTTGATTGCCAACTTAACAGGATGTGGAATCATCTAGAAAGAAGCCTCTGGGCACTCACATAAGGAATCATCTAGATTAGGTTAATCTCTGGCCATGCTTATGAGGGATCACATTGATTAGGTTAACTGAGATCAGAAGAAGACCAACCCTAAAAGTGGGTGGCACCATTCCTTAGGCTTGGCTACTGTACAGGATAAAAATAAAGAAGCCTGGTGATAAGGGCATCCATTGCTCCCTTCTTCCTGACTGCAAAGGCAGTAGGACCAACTGCTTCAAGCTCTTGCTCCATTGACCATCCCCTTGCTACACTGCACCCTTGAATTGTGAGCTGAAACAAGCCCTTCCTTCCTCAAGTTGTTTTTGTTGGCATACTTCATCACAGATACAAAGAACTAAAACAGGTAGTGTCTTTGTCTTCCACTCTTTGAGGTGGGAGGTCAACCATCAGTGTTAACCAGTTTATCATCTTGCTGGTCCCACTCTCTTTTGGAGAGGATAAGCAGGACACTAAACCTCATTTATCTTAATCACACATGCCCCACAACTGAGCATTACCATGGTTTAATTTTAGTGATGATCATAGCTGATGGTAGACTTCTTTTCTCTCTACCACATGGTCCAGATTTAACTATAATAGACAGTGTTCATACAAAGAGATTCAAATGAAACTTGCTCATGTCCAATCAGGAGCCAGAAAAAAGACAGGTGTTTTCTGAAAGCAAATATTTAAAATAAACATAAAAGAAATAGGCAAAGCACCTTTCAACTTTCCCCATGCTAAAATAATCCCCTTAACTAGTTGATTGGAATTAGTAAGCCAAAGCAGTAATGGAAACGGAATTGGACCAAGAGAATGCTCTATCAGGACACAGACTAGACTCAAAGACCCATCCCAGCTGGGTCACATAGCAGATAAGATTACTCTATAAACAATAATGTTCAAATTTCACCCAATTATCTCTCTGTTTAATATATCGTTCTATGCACTGCTCATATACAGTCAAGATATTCACCAACTTACTTCTCATGCCCCACCAGTTTACCCATCATTTTGAAGAATTGGATTCCCGTGGCATTTTTATATCCATTCACAAAAATAATTCTGCCCTTATTTAGTCCCAATTTGGGTCCCAATTCTACAGAGTCTAAGCATTGTAGTTCTGAGTGACTTGTTCCATTCCATGACTCTCTCTCTCTCTCTCTCTCTCTCTCTCTCTCTCTCTCTCTCTCTCTGTTTTAAATTGGTAAAAGGGGAGGTAACAATTCCTCCTTTGCTCACTACACACTTCAGTGTGGAAGTCAAAGTCAGAACAGCTTAGGTACAAAGTGCTAGAGAATCAGAAGAAACTTACTGAGGAAATGTCTTACCACTCATTCTGCTATGCCACCTCTACTGGCACAGTCACCCAGCCACCTGTGTTCTCCTGACCATACCATAGGGAATTCATTCAACCATCCAAGTTGTCCCCAATCAAGTGTATGGTACTCAATATGTTCATGCTACAAATCCATCTATGAATCATCTTAGGCCATGCACGTTGCTCCTGGCTGGTGGCAGCTGTGTCTCTGCTAACGGCCTCCTAAGCACAAGAGCCACTTTAATGAAGCAATTATTTGCATTAATCAAAGGCTTCAAGCGAATCTCTCATGTGTGGCTGAATGGGAAAAGTGTATATTCACGCTGTGCTCAAATTAGAGATTTCACAGAAAAAGGCATGCTTCAGTCAGATGCTGCTCCCAAGCTTCTGGCCAATATCTCATTCACAGACAGGCAACTTTGCTGGAGGATATTACTCATATACAAGCCAACTTAATAAAAGTGAATATGGGGAAATAAGGGCATGGGCATACTAGATAATTAAGCCATATTTGAGTGAGTTCTACTGTCCAGAATCAGTTCTAGAGGGCTAAGTATGAAAATGAGAGAAAATCAGCATAAACGAACACCTCTTTGAACAGGTGGCATGTTAAGCTAAGCATTCTTGACTTTTATTTGATCTAACAATGTGGGCAGAAGACTTTGAACCCAGAGAAATAAAGCCACTTTCCTCCTAAAGGTATAGATGGTATCTATGTTCTAAAGGCATCATGGACGCTCAAGTAAGGAATGCCATAAAACACTGTCCTCTGGTCATCTGAGTCATTCCTTTCTCCCTCAAAGATATGAAATATATATATAGCTCCCAGAATGACAACAGACTTGAAAACCTAAAAAATACTGTGTTGAAGCACCTAAGAGTGGGAGGGCACTTCTACCAAACAATTTAAATGACTTCAAACTCACTGTGGGTTCATTGGTATACCAAGACTATAATATATGAGATAATCAACTGATAGAGAGAACAGGTTTTATTTTGGTTCATGATATTAGAGGCTTCATTTGACTACCATGGTCAGTTTCTTTGGGACCTGTGATGAGGCAAATCTTATTTATCCCACAGCCAGATGTGTGTGTGTGTGTGTGTGTGTGTGTGTGTGTGTGTGTGTGTGTGTGTGTGTGTGTGTGTGTGTGTGTGTGTGTGTGTGTGTGTGTGTGTGTGTGTGAGAGAGAGAGAGAGAGAGAGAGAGAGAGAGAAAAGAGAGGAGAGGGAGAGAAATCAATCTGGGGTCCTACCAGCTATCTCAAAAGAACACCACAATAACTTACCTTACTCCCACTAGGTTCCATCTCTTTAGGATTCTACCACCCCCCCCCCAGTAGTACCTCATCTTTAACATATGGGCCTCTGACAACGTTTAAGGTGCCATCTCCAGCAAAACAAATAGAAAAGAGGGACTAGAAACTGCTTGAGCAGTGTGTGTGGTGACCTGTTCTCTGTAGGATGGAGGATGAAAAGAAGAAGGAAATCTCTCAGCAATCAAATACTAAGGAAGCCCCTGCAAGAGGCAAAAGTCATTGAGGAACACAGTGGGTGAGATGCAGGGGAGGGGTGTCTCAGTCAAGCTTGACAGAATCCATTGCTTCAAGAGGCCTCCCCCTGTGCATCCGGAGTTCTCAGGTTATTGCTTTAAAACTTCACCCTGTACTATTTCTCTAAAATAATAGGAACTAACATTTTAATGAAAGACTGATTATCATATTCAAGCATATGCTTTCCCACAGGACTTTGTTCTTTGCATATTTATGATGCCTCTGGCCTACAGCTGAAAGGAACTCATAAATGAACAAAGGAGAATAGAATGCTGACTTCTGAGAGGACGGTTGTAAAATGCCCTTTGCAGAGATTGTGTGTGTGTGTGCCCTGTCCACATTCACTCAGCCCTCTTTAGGTCAGCATACCACACCCAGTCTTGTTTCAGAGAGTTCCTTTCTTCCTTACCTTGGAGTTTCTTTTAGAATTGTGTTCTTGGCCCCGAGGGCAAAAATCTGACTCAGAATTTTCCAAGGGAAACATCACATCTCTGTGGACCATAATTTATATACGGACATGTCACCTCTACATTATACCAACCAGTGATAAATCAAGCTGCTATGGAAGAGACAGGTTCTTTTTTAACCTTAGATTTGGACTTTTAGTGACCTAATCCTGACATAGTGGGCAGCCATCCATAAAGCCACATAAGAGGAGACCAGAGTCCAGAAAGAAGAACGAGCTGGACTTGAATGGAGCCAGAGACTTTGAAGGCACGGGGAGCTTCTAAGGTCTACTCCTGCTGATGCTGGTTCACCTGGGCTCTTTGTGCATGCTTGACCAAATAGACCACCCTCTAAGATTTGGAACCCTATGGCAGATTTCTCCCTCCAAAGAACACATTGCATATCAGTCTTTTTAATGCTGCTAATACCAAAATATAACAGGTGGGGTAAGTTTTAATAACGGAAGTCCATTTCTCACTTTTCTAGAACCTAGGAAGTTCAAAGCCAAGGCAACAGCAGATACAGCACTTTCATAAACTGCACAGTTTAGACTTGCCCTGGGTGAGGGAAAGGATAATGGGGTTATTTCAGTCCTCTTAGATAAGGTCACTAATCCCCCTCACCAAGTCTCTGCACTCGTGATCTTATCACGTTCATACCAGCACACTGGAGTCTGTGAACTCTAGGGAAGGGGGAGGCATAATCATTTAATTGTAGTGGAGTCTTTTCCATGTCTAACTTACCAGTGTAAAGACAGAATAGGATGGGGTCAGGAACAAGGACGCCAGCTTGCTGGTTGCACCAGTGGGCTTGAACGCCTATGAGATAGGAACTCGTCATTGACCCAGGGTGGATGCCTAGGGATTTTTCTGCAAGATATGATGGGACACAAAATGGAGGACTTCTAAGGGCTCTCCCACGATAGAATTTTCACTGTGCTAACCTGCTCAACAACCCTGCCAAGGGAATTTGAAGCAAGAATCAGAAAGAAAAATGTTGTCTACTTAATAGGGTGCTTACTCACGTGGACAGAGAGTTTTTTGTGTTCTTTAATCATCTCCCAGAAACCTTTTAATCCTTATGGCAAAGGGCATGGTTTAAAAATAAATAAATCAAAGAAGCATACACCTTAGAGCGTGTGCTCCCTCACCTGCTCTCCAGAGCTGGCGTGGGAACCAGATTAAGCTATTTTCTAATTTTCTAACCAGGCCAGCTGGGCAAAGCTACATGGTCTTTGATAAATGAGAAAGAAAGCCTCATTAAAGAGACCCTCGATGCTTTGATTTCTTTTTTTTTCTTTCTTTCTTTTTTTTTTTTCTTCCTTCCCCCACCTCCTCCCTAATACCGCCATCATGAATTTCCACAAGCCACAGTTAGGGACTGGAACAATCTGCTGACTACATTTAACAATGCACACCATGTTTGTGCCTCTGCTGAACTTGTTTATTTGCATTTAAAAGGGATTCGGGACTACATGTAAACACTTTGATGGGATTTGTGGCAGAGACAAAGGAGGATTCACATTTTTGATCCAGTGGACAAGAAACTGAAAAGCCATCGTTAAATCAGTAAACCAATGGCATTGAAGTCACCTTTGGCAATCACTGATTGGATATTGGGAGGGGGAAGGATCAAAACAGAAAGGGGGCTCAGAGAAAGACGGGTAGGAAAACTGCGCTTGCGTGGGGAATTTAAATGCGTTTATTTTGAAATCATAACATGAAAACCAAAGTGTCTGTGTAAATAGATGCACAAGTCAATACACATAGGAATGGTGACACTTAACTTGTAATCCCAGCTGTTTCAGAGGATGAGATGGGAGACAGCATGAGCCCAGACGTTCACGATCACAGTGAGGTGCTCTCTCAAAATATATAATTATGCAGTACTGGTAAATATGTCAAATATTTGGAACAGAAATGCAGTCATATTCCACAGAACTTTGTCCAGTGATGGATCTCATAGCGGCACTGGTCCCATGAGAGTATCGTAGAGCTGAAAACTTCCTGTCACCTTGTAGTGTCAGCGGCATCCTACGGTGAGCACCCATTGAATATGTGCAAGATGTTGGTGTGAATGCATGTACCTCCCTATCCGCAGATAAAAGAGAGGTGCATAGCATGAGAGATGAAGCTCAATACTGAAGAGTCATAATAAATGATATGATATTCTTAATTGGTGGCTGTGGTATTAATGTGGCCTCTGTATTAATGATAACACCTTTTTCTTGTTATTAAAAGGTGTACTGTGTATAAGAGAACTTTGTCCTTCCTATGGCTGCGTCATAAGCAAATGCTGGATTTATTTGTCCCTTGATCGCATCGTTTTCTCTTGAGTTTGCTCTTAATATTTGGCTATGTTGTTCATCATGACCTTACAGAGCAATGAAGAAGAATACACACATATATAATTTATGTAAAAATGTTTCTGAATATATATATACATATATATATATATATATATTGGCCATGCTATGCCATTTTGGTTTGTGAATATATACCCTATGGTATTTATTACAACAACAAAACTGCCTAATGATACATTGTCCCCAGCATTTCTTACAGTACATGTGTATCTATTCTTACTCCTTGCCTTCAGGATAATTATCAAGAAACAAAGGATTGTCTTCCTGGAAGTGCTCCTTGAGGTCGGAGCCCACACACTACAGGACGCCTCTTGTCTGAATGCTTGCCATGCTCCCGGAATTCCAGCGCCTTCCACGGGAAACACTGACATAGGCCAAGGGTTTCTGATCTCTCGTGCCCATCCAGGCAAATGAATAGGATGCTTACTTTGCAATTTCTGCCAAGATACAACACTTTCTCTGCAACCACATCCCGGACAACGCCGTGCCAGATGCAGCGCTTTGTTATTTTTCCTATAGTGCCACCTCTGCAATTTTCTCACGAAGGACAAATCTCCATCAATTGATTGCCATTGAACGAATATCTAATGTGGTCACATGCTTCTTGGATGATCAGAAGCATCCCTATGGAAAAATGGCACCAGACCTCAAGGACTTCTCTGGTGATGGCAGATGAGGCTCATATAGGGCGTTTTAGAAATAGAAAGCATCCTAGATCCTTCATTATATGTTGAAAACAAACCAAGCAAGGGGCTAAAGAGAAGGCTACGTTGGTGGTAAAGTGCTTGCTATCTATTCAGGAAGACCTGAGTTCTATTCCCAGCTCACCTTTGAAAGGTGGGTGTGACCTCACACATATTTAATACCAGCACTGGATTAGGCAGCGACAGGGGGATCCCTTGGATTTGCTTGCCAGCCAGTCTAGCCTTGGCAAATCCTAGGTTCAGTAACAGACTCAGTCTCAAAAACTAAGAGTAAAATGCACTCCAGAAAGACACTGAGTGTCAACTTCTGGCCTGCACACACATGTGTCCATACACACATGCACATATGCATTTATGCATGAACGCACGTAGATACATTCACATAACATAGTGAATAAACAAACCACTTTTTTACTCCTCTCCATGCACAGCCACAGAGCACTTAATAACCGATAGGCAGAAATGGAGGATACGGACATTGAGAAACACCCCACTCCTTTTTAGCAGATGATCCCTTTTTATACTCTCTACTGCTTTGTTTTAAATATTTAGAATCGCGGGAGTGTTTCTATTTAAAATTCAGTCTCAGCATAGAGGAAAACTCCATGTATCAGCTCCTCTGGTGCAAAGGGGATGAATGTGGACCCCTTGATCTATAAAACAATGTTCCTACTGGGAATCTGATGGCATCTGGGGTAGGCAGGCTACTCAACAATATTAGTGCCTTCTTTTGATTTTTATTTAAACTTTCTTCAAAGCTTCAAATTCTTCAGTCACTTCTAGGAGTGATAATTGTATCTCTCAGGAGGTATGTCTAATGTTTAAAAAGGATCTTGGACTTCTAAAACAATGAAGGAGCTATTTACACTCACAAGAGCAGACAGATCTATTTATCAATAGCCTGTCTCTCCTAAACGAATTAATAGAACTACTCATAGGGCCAAGGCTATTGATGTTCAGTATATTTCAGGCTTTTTTGAATTAACTTCCCACTGCTGAATGGCAGCAAAATGCAACAAAAGTCTTTGTCTTTTCTTTCCCCTTTCTGTCTCTCTCTCTCTCTCTCTCTCTCTCTCTCTTTTCTGCTAATGAGGATAGAACCAAGGGCCAGGCACACTCTAAGTAGAACACTGTACCCCCGAACCACACAACCACAGACCCAAGATGTCAAGCTTCATCTCTGGGACAAGAAGAACTGTAATAGCATGTACCATGTTCTGCTGGACCTGGGTAGTCAAACTGCCTATTGTTAGCTTCTTATGCAAAGATCACTCCACACCCCTCCCTGCCCCCAGCCTCCATTTGATTGTGAAGGAAAAGAAGAGAACTGGGAAAAATCAGTTAAATTCTTATGCAGCCCTGATATTTTACAGTTCTAATGTTCCTAGAGAATCGATGTGAGAAGGGATAAGGCCAAATCTTCAGCCTCAGAGACTGATTTCCCTGGAGACAGAAGTTAAACTTCTAATGGGTTCGCTAAGTCTTAACACAGGGAAGCAGAGACTATCTCTTCCCACAGTCTCTACAGCCCTTCCTACTGCATCAGAACCCCAAAGGGGACAAATTAGTTAGTTCTGTTGGGACTGGCCTGTCAGTCCTACTTCTCAGAAGTCTAGGGCATGAGGATTAAAAATTTAAGCAGCCAGGGTAGCTAGGTAAGACCTTGCCAGTGAGTAAAACTAGATGTGATGGCCTACTTCCTCTCCCAGAACTTGAGACAGGAGTTCTAGGCCAGCCTCAGCTACATGGTGAGGTGCATGAACACCAGCCTAGGATTTTGCTACTGTTATGAGACCTTGTCCTAAAGACAAGGAAACAAGCAAACAAAAAGGCTGAGGAGCCCAGGGTAAGAACGCATGACTTTAATTCCAGCATTCCGGTGGTGCGGTTTGGGGGGTGGGGGTAGAGGCAGTGGCAGAGGATCTCTGTGAGTTTGAGGCCAGCCTAGTTAACAGAACAAGTCCCAAGACATCCGAAGCGACATAGAAGATCCTGTCTCAAAAGCAACATCACCATCAACAACAATAAAAAGGGCCTGAGGCTATGGCTTAGTGATGGAGTGTTTCTCTAGTATGCAGGAGGCCCTAGATTCAAATGTTTAATACCAGGGAGAGGAAGGAAGGAAGGAAGGAAGGAAGGAAGGAAGGAAGGAAGGAAGGAAGGAAGGAAGGAAGGAAGGAAGGAAGGAAGGAAGGTGAGATAAAAGAAATATGCTTACTATAGAGATACAACTTCATCGAAGAGCAAGAACAAAACCTCATAGGCTTTCAATTACTCAAACGCAATGTCCAGACCCTCCTAAAATACACACAGCAATGAAAACAAAATAAAAACAATAAAACAAAAAAGTCTAAACTTCCATTGCTCAGCTCCATCTATGGAAATTTTTCATTCCAAGTATAAACAGGAGAGATAATGAAACAGAGCTGACTCATGCCCATACCTGACAGGAGGAAAGCTTTTGATAAAATCTAGACCCTGGTTCACATCTACTTACAAGACCAGTGCTCAAGCCCCTGAGCTCTGCAACCCTCACCTTGAGCCATATACATTTAGAGAAACAATTTTCCCTTTCAACCACAGCACACCTCAGCTGGGTGATGACTCCTTTGGGGTTGTATAACAGATTTCCTACATGTCATATATTTACATTACGATTCATAACAGTAGCAAAATTAGTTATGAAGTAGTAATGGAATAATTTTATGGTTGGGAGTCACCACAAGATGAGGAACTGTATTAAAGGGTCACAGCATCAGGAAGGTTGAGGACCACTGTTTCAACCAAAAGGAAAGCAAGGAGAGAGGTAAGTATAAGATGGGGGGAACGTTTTCTTTTAGTCTCTTATGTTACCACTCAGGTAGCACAATATTCATAAGTAAAACAAGGATAGAGAAGAACTTTACATGAAATTGTAAAACAATTCAGACTACTAGGAAAGAGTCTTTGGGGGAACATTCTGGAACATTACTGCATAAATAATGTTGAATCTGAAATACTATGTTATGGTCAGTTAACTTAGGGTCTCAGCCATAAATCTAATAAGGAATAGAAACAAATGTCTTTCTTCTCTTAGAGAAGCAAAATGAGAGTGGTCATTGCCACAAAATCTAGCTATGATATACGTGGCTGTGAGGAGATCTCAGGAGAGATGGGGGAAGACTGAGGCCCCTTACTACATCCTACTCAGACATGCCAGCCATGTGACAGAGACATCTAGAAAGTAGACTCTTTTAGTGACAGTCTTTTACTATATGTATACAATACATATATACATGAACATATGCATATATATGTATACATATGTATATATCATGTGTAGCATATATATCATATACATCATATATGTGCATTGCATGAATAATATATATGCATATATTTGATTGAAACCAAATCAACACCAACTAATTTCAGGAAAGAGTCCTGATATGAGTTGAGTTGTGTGTTCATTATCCCCAAAGTCCTATCTCCTGATGCCTGTGAAGGTGACTTCCTTTGAAAATGTGGCCTTTGCAGAGGTGATCCTCTAAAATGCTATCATGAGGAGGGGCTCTAGCTAAATACAGCTGGTAACATTATAAAAAAGAAGATGTCTGGGCACAGAAAGAAAAACCAGAGGAGGCCAGACAGTGCAGAGACCTGTAAGGAGAAGGTGGCGATGGCATAAGAGAAGCTGAGATGAGAAGGATGGATCTTTGGAAGACCAGTGAGTATCAGTGAATAGCAAGCATCAGAGAGGCAGGAGAGAATGAGCACCTGGGGGTCTTGTTATTGGTGTTGTTTGCTCTAATAAGACAGGACCTTTCTCCATAGCTCAGACTGGTCTCAAATTTACGATCCTTCTACGTTAGCTTCCTGACTGCTGGGGTTCCTCTATAGCAGTGGTTCTCAACCAGTAGGTTGCTTCCCCTTTGCAGGTCAATTGAACCTTTCCAAAGGTCAATATATCAAATATCCTGCATATAAGATATTTACACAATTATGAAGTAGCAAAATGAAAATAATTTTATGGTTAGCGGTTACCGCAACATGAGGAACTCTATTAAAGGGCTGCAGCATTAGAAAGGTTGAGAACCATTGTTCTACAGGTTTCAAAGGAACCTCCCCTATCATTGTCTTAAATTTAGACACTGGGCATTCAGAACTGCGTGACAATATTGTTTCTATCATTGTCTAGACCATGGAATTTTACTATTATATCCCTAGAAAACTAAATAACCAGAAACAGTCAGGTAATCTGCTTTTGCATGTCTGACCTTCAGAGATGTATAAGTTCATATAGGCTTATTGTTCTAAGATATTAAATTGGGTGGAATATGATTCTTCAAAAAGGATTACAACAGCCCACTTTAAGTTTAATAACCTTTTACTAGAAATTTTCAATTATCACCTTGGAAGATAAAAGAAGGGACCCAAATATTTAACATAAATGATTGATAATATAAAACTTATCTCTATGAGGCAACAATGTTATAAAGACAGAAAGCAGATACCAATCAATAGTGAGGTAGTCTCATGAGGTTGAGCTGTTTCTGTAGGTTGCCCTTCTCCTCTGGGTCATTGGGCACTGGCCCATGATGATGAAGGGAGCAGTAGTTGAAGAACCTACCAGGATCAGCTTTGGGGAGACAAATCAACTTTATTTAGGGTGAATCAAGAGTTAAGAAGTTTTGAAGAAGGGGGTTAAGAATATGCTGGCTGGGCAAAGGTCATTGGCTGGAAGCTAAGGTACTGAGATGTCTTATTAGCATGGGAGGCATTCCAGGAATCTTAGATGCTTGCTCAATCTGGTTCTTAACAGAAGAAAGGAAGCTGAACCTATAATCTCACTTAGGCTACATGAAATTATGCAGGTAGAAGATATAGGAGTTTGTGAGTTTCCAAAACAGGGTCAGAAAAGAATAAGCCCTGTAGGCAAAGGGGATCTACCATTTTGTGCCAAGCTCAGAAGGCTATCCAGACAATAGTAGACTTCTACCTTAATTAGCCAGGCAACAGTTCCTATTAGTTTTTCCTCGTTTCTGTCAAAAAGACAACAATCAACAAAGCTCACTGAAAAAATTAACAAGACTTGGGGCTTCAAAAAGCACCTTTCATTTCTTCCCCAGATAGATAGATAGATAGATAGATAGATAGATAGATAGATAGATAGATAGATAGATAGACAGATAGATAGAGGTTAGGGGGTCTAGATAAACATATAGGGAAATCACTAAGAGAAAACATAAAAATATATAGAATTTCATGTGCTAGAAAATATAATTACAATTTGTCTTAGTTAGGGTTTCATTGCTATGAAGAGACACCATGACCATGCAACTCTTACAAAGCACAACATTTAATTGGGGCTGGCTTACAGTTTAAGAGGTTCAGTCCATTATCATTATAGTGGGAATTATGGCAGCATCCAGGCAGGAATGGCGCTGTAGGAGCTAAGAGTTCTACCTCTTGTTCCAAAGGCAGCTAAAAGACTGCTTCCAGGCAGCTAGGAGAAAGGTCTTAAAGTCCACACTCACAGTGACACACCTACTCCAAGGCCACACCTCCTAATATTGCCACACCCTGAGCCAAGCCCATTAAAACCACCACACAGTTTGTCCAAATTATTGCTGTTTTTGGCAATTGTTTTCTCTGTTTTCTACCTCTTCTTTTTTCTGTTCTTCTCCCATATAATACACCTTGACCACAGTTGTTCCTCCTTCCATTCCTCCCTGTTAAAATAATTTTCTGTTTTCATTCACTGCGTGTGCACAGGGGATTGAACCCAGTGTCTCATGTATGTTTTGCTAAGCAAGAACTCTCTCACTGGCCTTCACCAAGGTCCTGTGTCCATAGCTAAATAATATACCTAGCCTGACTATTATAAATTTAGAAGTCTTCTGTTTAACTTCATTAATTAAACCAATTTGAATTGGGTCTAGGGAAGGTCACTTCAAAGTGTTTAAAGGATAGAGAGGTAAAGGAAGTGTAGATTTGAAAATCCTTGGCGTCTAACTTTCTTCTCAGAATGCAGCTCAATTTAATACAGCTTGACCCATGTCCAGTATCTGTGTGCTGGAACCAACTCAGCCCTGACAATTCCAGGAGGGTGAGTCATTCTAATATTACAAAGAAGCTTCTCTTTACAGAAGACAGAGACCTTTACACAACATGTCAAAACACAGAGAACAATTAATCTTGGTCTCCCAACTCCAATGCTATGGCCACAACACACATGCATCTAAGGCTCGGGGAACATCCCTGAAAAGGGGGGTGAAAAGAATCCAAGAGCCTCAGAACTGGAAAATCTGCTCCTTGGTTGGATCTCCTAGAAATGGCAAGGGAGCTTCACCCATGATGCCAAACAATACAGCTGCCTGAAGAAGAATTAGGCGTGGTGGCGCATGCCTTTAATCCCAGCACTTGGGAGGCAGAGGCAGGCAGATTTCTGAGTTCGAGGCCAGCCTGGTCTACAAAGTGAGTTCCAGGACAGCCAGGGCTATACAGAGAAACCCTGTCTTGAAAAACAAAAACATACAACAAACAACAAACAAAAAAACAAAAAAACACGTTTAAAAATAAAGTCTCCATTCCAACCCTCTCCCACTTATCACTGACCAATAACCTGTTATTACCCGTTGCATTATTTTTCTTTTTTGTTAGTAATACGAAGCTCTCCTATAAAACCAGAACCCTCCTCCTTCAAACTGTCACAACTGGAACGATCAAAATCCTTCTACTTGTGAGCTGAGGATCTTGTTTCAATTTTGTTCTGTAGATCACAGCTACTTCCAAGAAGTGACACACACAGACATTCATGTGGCCAGGTGATCGGTGCCCAGAGACACCAACATCATCATTTCATTCTGCTCCAGCATAGTTGAAGATAATGTTTTTTCTTGAAGTTTGGGTTTCTTTTTAAATCAAAAAAAGGAAAAAGAACAGAAAAGAAAAGAGAAAAAAGATAATATCCATAAGATTCCCATGTGTGTGTGTGTGTGTGTGTGTGTGTGTGTGTGTGTGTGTGTGTGTGTGTGTGTATGTGTGTGTGTGTGTGTAATATTTTTCAGCAACTACTGTATGTGATTAAGTAAAGACAAAATTCCATGCTGTGGTAGTTGAAATACTTGTGGAATTTATTAACTTCAGCCTACATGCTAAGGCCAAATGAGCTTCTTTAATTTCCATAATGAAATTGTTTTTGTAAAGTTAAAAATACTGTAATGAGGCCAAAACGGTGTGCTTTCAGGGGGCTCCCATGGCGAAACAAATGAGATTTTAGCTTCTCTAATTGGGCGTACTGCAAGCTGGCTTGATGCTGTCCTCAACACAGGGTGTTTGTTATCCTAACAAAAAAGGGGTCTACAGCTGTCAGCAAATGCTAGATGTCTTTTTGGAACCCTGGCTGTCAGGAGGAAGGCAGCCAGTCTCCGGCTGGGACCACCCAAAGGGCAAGATCAAGTGGAGAACCGAGTTCCTCTTCTCTGACTAAGAAGTTATTCCTAAAAGCAATTTGTTTATAGCTATCAAAGTAAGGCTTTGCAAGCAACCAGGGACAGTCCCCAGAATCCTCAGAAAGAATTTTATTTGATTAAACAATGAATATGGATGTTTTTCCTCTCTCACCGCTTTTTTTTTTTTTTGCCTCTTATGAATTAAATCTCATTACCTGTCAACACAGGCCTTTGGAGTCTAACTGCTCCTGTAGAAAACAAAAGTTAGGCCTATTTGGTCCAGGCAGCTCTGCCAAGCTCAGCTGGCAAGCCCCTCAGTGGGATCCATGGTAACAACCTACACCCTTCTTTGAGCTTTGGAATGGTTTTGATGTAATATTGTCTTCATTTATTTTTAATCGTGACTTTCAACTACAAAGGGAAGTGAACTAGAAGGTTACCATCAAATTAATTATTAGCCACCGTGATAGGTGAGTGAGAACCCAGTCTGCCTCGTTTGCAGCAGGAATGTTATTTTAGATATAAATATTCAACGGGATCCAGGAAGACCAATAATTTCGCTGTAAACTCACATGCTACTCAGTTGCATTTACTTGGTGGTAGACAAGTGAACGATCGGTATACAATCAAAATATATGAAAAATTAATAGCATATTCACCAGATGAATTCACATCTCCTAAATCCAATTATTCAAGGGGATAAATATTTAAAGGATAATATAAGCTGCTATAGTAGGCTATAATTATACATTACAGTAAGATGTGTACTTCCAGCAGCGCAACTCCAAATGCTCTTTTCGGGTTGTTCTAGAAGACAACGGCATAAATCACCACGGCGGAATTAGATGAAATAGATTTTATTATATCAAAACCTCCCCTGCCCCCTGCTTTTAATTAATAGCTTCTAGTTCACACTAATCTGATTGTTGTTTTCTATTTTGGTCAAAACAGAAAACAATCTCACTTTAATAAAACAAACAACAACAACAACAACAACAAAAATGTGAGTAGCATTCTTTTCACAGAGACCTTTTGGGTCTAACTGATTCTATAGCCATGCAGAAGATGAATTTCCGTATGAAAGAAACTCCTGGGAGGGAAGGGAGAATCTGCCATAGAAAATTCTGTAAATACAAAATCTAAGTTCAAGTGAACTCTTTAGTTATATACATCAATTTTGCGAATAAATGTGACAAACAAAAGCCGCAGCTCCAGAGTGATGCCAAGCCCCACCCTCATGGCCACCCAGTGCCACCCTCATGACCACCCAGTGCCACCCTCATGGCCACCCAGTGCCCCCCTCATGGCCACCCAGTGCCAACTCGATAGGATTGCATTAAATTATACAGAATCGAGATTCTAAACTTCTAAGCTAACAGCAAAGCCCAGGGGAACCGCACAAATCCTCCCAGTAATTGTGAGGCCCTGCACACCTGAACTCTTCAAAGCTGTAGTTCCCTCCCTGTAAAGTGGGGGGTCATAAAGGAATCTATCCCCACTGAGCTGCTGTGTATGGAAAATGTGAATCAGTATGCGAGAAGGGTGCCTGTATGTTATAAGTTGTTCACTTAAAAATGATGTAATTGTGGAGGAAAATAGAGGCCAGAGAATAAGACAGCAAGATTAACACACAAAAGAAGCCAGTTTGCAGAGGAAGATTGGCAGAACTTTGATCATCTAGGCTTCTTCTAAGATCACGTTCAAGAACGACCCTCTCCCATATGCAGACATGGGAGAAGAGGATGTTATGTGAACATCTTGTAAAGCATCTTGAGAAATGTGGTTCAGTGTTTTGGGAGCTTCTTCTCAGTTCAGTAGGGAACATCTGTTCTTGAAAGTCTTTCTTTCGTCTTTTTCCTTCCTTCCTTCCTTCCTTCCTTCCTTCCTTCCTTCCTTCCTTCCTTCCTTCCTTCCTTCCCTCCCTCCTTCCTTCCTCCCTCCCTTCTCTCTCTCTCTCTCTCTCTCTCTCTCTCTCTCTCTCTCTTTCTTTCATACTTTCTTTTTTTTCCTTTCTAAATAAGTGGTCTGCACTGGCTAGTTTTATGTCAACTTAACTAGAGTCATCAACGTGAAAGGAATCTTGATTGAGAAAATAGCCCCATATAATTACATCGCAGTACACATCTAGGACATTTTCTTAATTGATGATCAACAGGGGCGGACCCAGCCCATTCTAGTTGGTACTGTCCCTGGGCTGGTGGCTCTGGACCAAGTCAATAAGCAGCAACCCTAACCTCCCCACCCAACCACTGAGGCTCCTGGCTTCAGGTTCTTGTTATGCTTGAGTTCCTGTCCTGACTTCCTTTGATGAACTGTGGTGTGGAAGCTGAGTAAGCCCTTTCCTCACCAAGTTGCTTTGGTCATGGTGTTTCATCACAGCAATAGAATCCCTAACTAAGACACTATCTCTAGTTCAGTTTCCAGCATGCAACTGTCATTAACTCTAACTCCACCGGAATCTTCTGGCCTCCACAAGTCCCTATACACAATGGCCTACATGCACATAAAGAAGAGTTTTAAAACCTAATCTGTCTTGATTCCTGCTTTGTAATCACAACTCCCCAAGGCGATCTTTTGTCCCGAGACAGACAAGCCTGCTATTAGCTTCCCTCTAGACTCAGATGCTCAGTTGGACGCTCCTAATTGGCCAGCTTGTTTCCCGACACCTAGGGTGTTCTCACTCTTTCTCTGATTCCCATGTCAAAAATTAAGTGAGCTGAAACTCACCTTATGTTTTTACATTACCTGACACAGAGTCTTTTAGATGGGAGGATTTCAAGCATGGACAGATGACCAAAAAATAAGAGGGTTACGTCACTGAGAAAGGGAGAGGACAACGGAAGAGCTGCAGAATGCTCAGGTGCTACAGAAGGCTGCCTGCTGTCGATCATAACCAGAAGCAAGCCTGCATCAAATAGCAATAATCGAATAGAGAATATGAAGGAGCAGAGCTTTGACTCACAGCATCACAACTCTCCAATGGGAAACATATGCCTCTATTGCCACAGACCCTTTTGGTCCCCTGTCTGTGTGGAATGAGTCTCTGGAGCAGATGAGCAAGGAGCTTGCGAATGAAAAACAGACACAGACACGAGAGAGCATGCTGGAGCTGAATGTACTTTGTCAAATTGAACATCAGACTTTTTATACAGAAGAAAATAGGTAAGTTAGGTGACAAACTGGCAAGGTACATTGAGGTTACTGGATTCTTACACAAAACAGGAATGCAAACACAGAAGGACTGGCAGGAACCAACTGGGATAAATTTCAATGTTAACAACTGGGATCAAAAACAACTCCACCTAAGGTCCACTTAATCTTAGAAGCAGGGGCAAGGGCTTCGTGCCCTTGCCATAGTCCACCTTCCCCCTAGGCCATTGTAAATAATTGTATATGGGTATAACTCAGCTAGCTATAGTTCTAAGTATCTACTCTGGTTCATTCTTGGGTCATGAACTTCCTTCTTCCTAGATAATGGTAAATTTCTGTGTAGGGCAGTGACTTAGCTATCCATGACCAGATCAAGGACTGCCTAGAATCTACCTTAGCTATATGTCAAAAAATCAATCCTTAGGAACATTTGTAATAGAGCAATATTAAGAGAAAGCACACAGATCCATTTACCAACTAAAGCAAGAACATTGAAGCATTCGTTATACAGGATGCCACGGTTCCAGGAGACTAAATTTCCATGAACTTTTTGCCTCGGGACCACGCCCAGGCTTTTTAGGCTGCCAGTCGTGTCAGTACTGGAGTGGATGTAGCACCTCTACATTTCTTAGAGCAAACAAGCCATCAGAAAAGACTTCAGGGTGCTTTGTTAGCACCCAGAATAGCGTGAGTCTTCTTGCCAAACATCCCCCAAATAGCATAGTTTTCTGAGTTTTGAGAGTTTCTGTGAATGTCAGCAATGGGATGCATCGCTACAACCAAATATGAAACAATTAACCTGTAAAGAAGAAAGGGTTATTTTCACTCATGACTCTAGGCCAGAATCAGTGGAATGTATTGCCTTTCCACTTAGGCTGGAAGCGCCAGGGGACAAAGACAAGGAGCACAGCAGAGCCATAGGATATCAGGGACCAAGAGCCAGCAGAGAAGGGAGGAGATAAAGACCGCAAGGTCCTCTATGAGGGCGCTCTGTGATGGTCAGACTTGATAGAGAGCTTGATGAGCTGTACGCCCCTGAACATGCTTCCGAGCAAGTTTTTAGACTGGGTTAAATGCAGTAAAAAGACTTACACTGAACATGGAAAGGACTACTGCCTGGGCTTGCATTTCTGAACTGACCACACAGGAGCAAGTGAGCAGAGCCCCAGCATTCAACACTCTCTTCTCCCGAATGGGAACATGATATGACCAGCTACGTCTGTCTCTGGCCTGTTGCCCTGACTTCTTTACACCCAAAGAACTGTCACCTCCCTTCTTCCCTTTTAAGTTGCATTTGCCAGGTATATTGTCACAAAAGTGAGCGGTGAGCCATAAGGACCACAAATTCTGGTAATAGGGCCACCCTGGGGACCACATCTTAGCATATGGATCTTCCAGAAATGAACCCACACACCTATGGTCACTTGATCTTAGACAAAGGAGTTAAAACCATCCAGTGAAAACAAGACAGTATTTTCAACAAATGGTGCTGGCACAACTGGCTGTTATCATGTAGAAGAATGCGAATTGATCCATTCTTATCTCCTTGTACAAAGCTCAAGTCTAAGTGGATCAAGGAACACCACATAAAATCAGAGACACTGAAACTTATAGAGGAGAAAGTGGAGAAGAGCCTCAAAGATATGGGCACAGGGGAAAAATTCCTAAACATAACAGCAATGGCTTGTGCTGTAAGATCAAGAATCGACAAATGGGACCTCATAAAATTGCAAAGCTTCTGTAAGGCAAAGGACATTGTCAATAAGACAAAAAGGCCATCAAAACATTGGGAAATGATCTTTATGAATCCTAAATCCAATAGGGGACTAACATCCAATATATATAAAGAACTCAAGAAGTTGTTGGACTCCAGAAAACCAAATAACCCTATTAAAAAATGGGGTACAGATCTAAACAAAGAATTTTCAACTGAGGAATACTGAATGGCTGAGAAGCACCTGAAAATATGTTCAACATCCTTAACCATCAGGGAAATTCAAGTCAAAACAACCCTGAGATTCTACCTCACACCAGTCAGAATGGCTAAGATCAAAAATTCAGGTGACAGCAGATGCTGGCAAGCATGTGGAGAAAGAGGAACACTTCTCCATTGCTGGTAGGATTGCAAGCTGGTACAACCACTCTGGAAATCAGTCTGGTGGTTCCTGAGAAAATTGGACCTGAAGATGCAGCAATACCTCTCCTGGGCATATACCCAGAAGATATTCCAACTTGTAATAAGGACACATGCTCCACTATATTCATAGCAGCCTTATTTATAATAACCAGAAGCTGGAAAGAACCCAGATGCCCCTCAACAGAGGAGTGGATACAGAAAATGTGGTACGTTTACACAAAGGAGTACTACTCAGCTATTAAAAACAATAAATTTATGATATTCTTAGGCAAATAGATGGATCTGGAGGATATCATCCTGAGTGAGGTAACCTAATTACAAGAGAACACACATGATATACACTCACTGACAAGTGGATATTAGCCCAGAAACTCAGAATACCCAAGATACAATTTGCAAAACACATGAAACTCAAGAAGAAGGAAGACCAAAGGGTGGATACTTTGTTCCTTCTTAGAAGGGGGAACAAAATACCCATGGAAGGATTTACAGAGACAAAGTTCAGATCTGAGACCAAAGGAAGGACCATCCAGTGACTGCCACACTCAGGGACCCATCCCATAAACAACCACCAAACCCAGACACTATTGCAGATGCCAATAAGACTGTGCTGACAGGACCCTGATATAGCTATCTCTTGTGAGGCTATGCCAATGCCTGGCAAATATGGAAGTGGATGCTCACAGTCATCTATTGGATGGAGTACAGGGTCCCCAATAAAGGAGCCAGAGAAAGTATCCAAGGAGCTGAAGGCATCTGCAACCCTACATACAGGAGGAACAATGATATGAACTGATCAGTACCCCCAGAGCTGTCTCTAGTTGCATGTGTAGCAGAGGATGGCCTATTCAGCCACCAATGGGAGGAGAGGCTCTTGGTCTTGCAAAGATTCTTTGCCCCAATCTAGGGGAATGCCAGGGCCAAGAAGCGGGAGTGGAAGGATTGGGAAGCAGGGGGAAAGGGGAGGGTATAGGGAATTTTCGGAGAGGAAACTAGGAAAGGGGATAGCATTTGAAATGTAACTGAAGAAAATATATAATAAAAAACAAACAATAAAAGCAACATATGAGTCTTCAAGAACTTCAACACATAAACTATAGTCCTTTCCTATATCGAATCTATCTGTCGTGTGTGTGTGTGTGTGTGTGTGTGTGTGTGTGTGTGTGTGTGTGTGTGTGTGTGGTGTGTGTGTGTGTGTGTTTCTGGTCTTCTTGAGACAGGCTTTCACTATGTATCCTAGATTGGCTTGAAACTTATAATATTCTCTGTTAACCTCCCAGTGCTGGGATGCAGTTGTGTACCCTTATTACCAGCTTTCTGCTTTACATAATATTTATCTAAATACTTATTCTTGATGGATATCCACTAGGAGAGCAGAATTTTCTTCATGGGAAGGCTTTTTAAAACCAAGATACATATGTCGAAATTAAGCTGAACTATTTGCTAATAAACATATGACAGATAGCTCATAAATAGCATTGTTCCACATGGTACCAAGCACTAAAAGCCACTGTCAAGTATTAGATTGAAAGATTCATTTTAAAGCCATTGCAATGGTTTTCTCTACTGTTTGCCTCAATAGACATTCGTCAGCTCATCTTGATGGTCTCAAATTCATTATGGTATATGAATCTCTCAATTCACCAACATCTCATTGTCTTTTCAAATACAAAACATATGTGTACATGTTTCTGTGATAAACATACTCTTAAGGAAGAGCTTGGACGCCTTCATTGTTTCAGAATTGGAATTTTCAATTGTGCAAAACCCTCAGTAACACCCCCAGCTCATCTCAGACACAAGCTCTGAAACACGTATGGCCGGAGCTGAGGAAAATGTATCATGACAGCAACCAAATAATAATCCGTAGCTCTATAACCAGGTCCATTTCCAAATAATTTCTCTGTCGCACATTATTTTAGGCTGCCAGATTGCCCCATTCTTCTTTTGTCCCCTTCCTTTTACTTTGGGGTTAAACTGCACTTTCAAATTCACATTATTTTGCAGATAGCTTGTCACCTTCACTTATGTTGCTAAAGCTGGCATTTCTCTCCCCTCAGCTGCAGCAGTTAATTTACTTGCATTGACCAGCCAACAGTGTAATCTAGCACCAATTGTGTTCTTCTTGGGTCCCCAGTGTCTTAAAAGACAGGGGAGACATTTTTTTTTTAATCCTCATAGATTTGGTCTTAAATTCTTTGAATTGTTGAGGGAAGCCATAACTAGGCAAAGTGTTTTTGCTTTTTTTTTTCTTTTAAAAACCTTTATAGATAAATCTTATTCATCCATCTGTGTTATGTTTAATATAGGAACACAGACCATACTGGAAGGGAGAAATCCAAAGAAGAACTTAACATACAGTAAAATATAAGGAGCGTTCACACTAAGAACTGGTGGATAAATGGTCTATAAACAGATTATTCTGAAAAAGACAGTTTTGCCACTGGCATCATTCACAGAGGCAAAGAGAAAAATAATGAATATTATACAATAAGCCAACAGACATCTTCTAAAGCGTTCACACAGCAGCCCTTAAATATCCTAAGTCTGGGATAGAAATGCTATTTTTTTAAGCCTCCTAAGTCATACTGAAAGTAAATATTTCTGTTAATCCAAAAGACATGAGACCATTAAAGCCTGCCAGAGATGAATTTCACAGCTATTTTAATCTTCTGTAAATAATTACTATTTCTACTTCTCTCCAGACTATTATAACACCAGAAAATGCTAATTCATACTTATCAAGTGGAGATAAAGCTAGAAGGCATCCCTTGTTCGGTCTGCTACATTATTTTGGGCTGAGAGACTGCAGTTTTGACAGTGGGGCCATCTGTTACTAACTTTCCTCCTCATCTTCATGCCAGTCCAGTCAAAAGCAATTAAACCTGTTTTGCCATTATAATATGTAGATAATGATGATAAATTATAGCTTTAAAATGAGTCTCAGGTTATGTCCATACCAGGTATTTCCCTCACAGCTACGGACATAAGAGCTATCCTTGTACGTGTAAAATTTTTCAGCTATTTTATTAATGATGTTACCTCCATAATGAGCTACCTACCAGGATATTTTGCAGGCGCAGAGCCTAGCAGTCATTATAAATCTATTTATATCTCAGCAAGATGTTTCAAGTGGCTCACATAGCCCTAACATTCTGCATTCACGGCTGAACAAAATATATCGCACATACAGCCCCAACTTGCTATGTTTTATTATGTCATATAATCAATAAAACACATAAATACCACCAATAAAAAGTAGCAGGAAGAAAATTCTATGGCTCCAGCACAACATGGGGTTACCCAGCAGAGAGAAGATGGGGCTTAATAATTTCTAGGGATAGACACAAGTCATCATTCTTGAGGCAAGTCGCACATTATTTCTGATTTTCATCAAAAATGTTAGGACTTTCATTCGATGTAAAAACTATAAATAAGCCCATGTTTGAAAATAATAACCAGCAACAGTCTTTTTTCTTTCTTTCTTTCTTTTTTTTTAAAAGAATCCCAGTGGGATACACCATTATAGGAACCACATATTGGACAATGGTTCAATGTGTTCAGTTGGGATTTTCAAATCTATAGTTAATTGTATAATTGTTTTATTTCTTGAAAGTCTGGTAGACACATTGTTTTCCAACTTGTAATTATGTCAGAAGAAGAAGAAGAAGAAGAAGAAGAAGAGGAAGAAGAAGAAGAAGAAGAAGAAGAAGAAGAAGAAGAAGAAGAAGAAGAAGAGGAAGAGGAAGAGGAAGAGGAAGAGGAAGAGGAAGAGGAAGAGGAAGAAGAAGAGAAAGAAAGAAAGAAAGAAAGAAAGAAAGAAAGAAAGAAAGAAAGAAAGAAAGAAAGAAAGAAAGAAAACCATAATATATACCATGAATCCCTCTCCTCATTACAGACACTCAGGACATACCCTCTCTGAATCAGGCAGCTGATAAGATCTTGCCTATTGGAGGTCACAGGAGCTGGGTCCTGGCTTGCTGCACAAGCATTAGGATCTGGCTTTAGATGTCAGCACCCACGTAAAACAGTCATGGTACTGCATACTTGTAACTCTGGTACTGAGGAAGACTTGCGATTTCCAGAGCTCACTGACTAGCCTGTCTAACCAATCAGTGAACCCCAGTGTCTGTGAGAAAATACATTGCAAAAAATAAGGTAGAGAACCGAACCAGTGAGAGGGAAAGTGCTTGCCACGCAAGCCTGATGGCCCAATTTGGGATCCTGGACCTCATATAAGATGAGAGGAGAGGAAAGAGTCTATTATGTTGTCCTTTTACCTCTGCATTCAGGTCGTGGCATGTGTGTGTTCACAATCCCCTTCCCAAACACATGCACATTAGTAAAATGGAGAGAAATCAGGGTGTAAGGCTGATGTCCACTTCATGCCTCTACACTCACATCCACACAGAACAACACATATGGTGCATATGCATACATTTTACACACACACACACATACACACACACACACACACACACACACACACACACACACACACACACACACAGAATATAAAAGGAAAACCAACAGAATTGAGTTTTTTGCCCCTCCCTACTCTTTCTGACAATTATTTTCTCTTGCAAGAAACCATTTGGCATAGTAAACATGTATTAATTATGGATAGCCAACTTTCTAATTCTGTTTTATCATCAAAACACAAGAGTAATAATTATAGGGAAAAAGAAAGAAACAATTTCATCAAAAAGAAAAGAAAGTCTTAGCCACATCGGGAACGGCTATGCTTGGCAGTGGTTCATTACAGCCTATCTTTTCATTACTATGTAACACTCATAAATAAGTCAGGGAATAGAGGAACATGGAAACATGAGACACTCGCCAATTACACCCACCACAATGCTATATAAATGGAGGCAGCCTATTGATATTTTAATAGGTCTTCTCCCAAGCTGTATTAGAAACAGGAATCTCAATTACAACGAATCATCTATTTGCAGACAGAGGCATTATTCATCATGACTTACACAAGGATGCACCTCCGTTTCACACCAGTCTTTAAGTCACCATATTAGGTCAGACCCTTAGCAGCCCTTGGGTTTCTCCAAAGTTCAAGTAATCAGGACTGACTCAAAGCAGGGAAAATTATCCATTCTAGATGTGAACTACAGGGATCCGTCGCTTTTTATTACCCCTTTTTGGTATTGATTTGTAGGAAAGATCCTTTAGGAGCTGGTACAGTTTTACTGGACAGAAGATTGGTGGCCACATTCTTTTTGTTGTTGGTGGTGGTGGGTTTTTTTGGTTTTTTGGTTTTTTGGTTTTTCGAGACAGGGTTTCTCTGTGTAGCTCCGGCTGTCCTGGAACTCACTTTGTAGACCAGGCTGGCCTCGAACTCAGAAATTCGCCTGCCTCTGCCTCCCAAGTGTTGTGATTAAAGGCGTGCGCCACCATGCCCGGCCAGTGGCCATATTCTTACACTGGGGAAATATTTCAAATCCTAAATAAACAATGATACTTCCCTTCCATTTCTCCATGTGCTTAGGTATGCTTAATGAAATGCACGCTGTGAGGTGACTGTACACAAATGATAATTATAAACAAAAGTATGTATTGTACCGGGAAATAGCATTCGAAGTGATCAAGGTAAATATTTTAATATTGGCCTTAGCAGGGAAATTGAAAGCAGCAGGGATGGTAAGATAGAAAAATAAAATAAATCGGAAGAGTAACTATCAAGGAAGAATATTGGGATAAATGTACATAATGAAGAGCACAGGATGACCTCATTCCCCTAGATCTGAAAGACAGCTATAAGTAGAGGAAGTAAAGGACTCTGAAGTATCTTCATCAAGTGAGGTCCTAGAATAGCCCTGAATCCAACGGGAATGGTGGAATCTCTCTTGGCTCCAAGGGCAGTTCTATCCTAGATGTATTAGGTTATTCAGAGACTATTTCTTAATCTGCCAATTAAATAAATACATCTTTCTTGTAGGACCACTATGAAGATGTAGAGATATGCCACAGAATGGTACTTATTAAGAGGCTGGGAAGGTGAGCCAGTTACTGAAGTTCTTAACCTCCAAGCACGAGCGCCTGAGCCTTCAGCACCTAGGTGTTATGGTGCATGCTTACAGCCCTGTGCTGCAGGGGTCAACACTGACTGATCTCTAGAGTTAGCTAGACAACTTGCTTAGCCTATACCATGAGTCCCAAATCTCCGTGAAGCTCCCTGACATGGGGCGTCGGAGGAGAGTGTGGATAACGCCCTAGGAACAACACAGAAGGATGTGCTATTACATCCACATCCACCGTGTGTGCACATCCATGTGCACACACACACACACACACACACACACACACACACACACATCTTCTCTGTCCTTTATCAAAGATAACCTGTTAATAAATACCACTTATCTTGATTGCCTGCCATGCCCAACATTTATTTCAGGTAATATATATATATATATATATATATATTTTTAAAGTTACATGGTAACATTATAAAAAGCATTTCTCTTGATCTCGGCATCCTAAAATAATGCTTTTTCCTTGCTGCTACTGAATTTTCTATAAGAAAGGACCCTCTACTTTCCTGCTCCTTCTGGGCAGCCAGATTCCACACCACCTGGGGCACTTTTGAAAGAATGCTCAAGCCACTGATTAATTTATCTATGAGACTGTACTTGAAGATTTCTGAGAACTCTACAGGGGTTTCTAATGTGAAGCCAAGTTTGAGCCCAGGGCTCCATGCTATGTGTGGGAAGAGCTGGACTTGTAAGCAGAGGCGAGCTGAGTCACCAATGAATCTAATTTTCTGGTAAGCCTAGATTCTTTAACTTTAATAACTATTTTTAAAGAATCTCCTTACAAATAAAATCATTCTCTATTCTATCAGGAAAGGTTGAGTGGCATTTAGAACATAGTATCTTTAAAAAACAGTACCAAACCAGTGAGCTGAATAAAAATATATTCCATTTTTCCCATTTGGCTTTCTTCGTTCTCATTAGCATCTGACAGTGTGTCTTCATACTGTTATTCCCTATGGATGAAGAGAAAAAGTGCTCCTTAAAGGGCCTACGCCCATCAAGAAGATGGCTGAGATGGTAAGCAGAATATCACTATCCTTGCTCTTATCTTCTAAGCATGAAGCAAACCTGCTTCCGGTCCCATATCCATCCCTGTGTTGGGGTTTTTGAAACTCCAAAATCATTCTGCCTTACATTTCCACCGTTAATTCATCACTTTAAAATTCTGGGAAGGCAGCACATTATCTTTTATTATTTAACCACAAATGTGCAGTCCTTCATTAAAAATGTGTCCTTAACACATCTTCAAATCAAGTCCCTTCCTCAAAATTAAAAGAAGACATGACTGAAATTAGACCCAGCCCTGATCTACCTAAAAGTGATGCTATGCTCTTCAAATCTGCCCACTTTTCTAAGACTATTCAGCAGGGGAAAGGATTTCCACTTTTCTTCAAGTTGGGAATGACACCTCGCCCTCTTGCCTCTGAATGGCTCAATAGCAGCAGTTAGCTAAAAAAAAAACAAACAACCGCCAAACCATCCACCAACTGTGTTGATATTCGTCAATTATGACAGTACATAGCAACAACAACAAAAAGAGTTCTCCATGAAAACAAGCTGTTATGAATTGCTATTATATCAAAAATAGCTATATTGATTTCAACTCTGTGTTACAAAGAGAAGTTCAAAATGGGTTTCCAAGCAGTAGACAAGAGAGAAAGGAACAAGGAACAATTTCCTGAATATTGTTTGTTTTGTTTTTTTACAAATAATGTTTGCCTCGAAGCGCACCAATTTGGAACCGATAGTTGGCTCCTGCCCTCCTCTCAATACAGTTTAAATCAAAATTAAGAACCAATTTATACAGGTAGGGAAGGTCTGTTGGAGTGTTACTGTGGCAACAGGCATCCCCAAGACACACAGTCACTAATAAGTTAACTAGATGCACCTTGTCCCAACCAGCCATATAAGCCATCTCAGTAAACCACTGCGAATCACTGGCAACTTTGTAGAGGGAGAGGAGGGAGGGCTGGCGCATGGAGTCCACCAGGGAAGCCGATAATCCAATTTAGAAGTGCGGCTTCTCATTTCAGTTTCATTGGCATGCTCATTTCGAACTAAAGGGATCTGAGCAGTAATTCTATAAACAACCAGCATTTAGAAATCAGAGGCAGCAAGATCCTCCCGAGGTATAATTGCTTTTAAACCAGGCAACCTGAAATTGTGTCTGTCTCCTATTGCAGCAAGAAGAGGGAAGAAACTTCAGCCAAGAGGAGAAAGCCTCCAGCCAGCTGAGCACATCTAGGGTACTTCCACTTTCCCAAAAGCAGAATGCTATCCAGTAAGATTCAATCAGGATTGCACTAGGGACCAATATTCTTCGCATCAACTAAAATGTTTAATGTGAACCATAGATTTTAGTACCAAGAGGACTATTACATAAACAAGACCAACCTGGATTTAAATCATCCAGTCTGCTATCTCACTATCAGGCACAGAGTCCCCATCAACGTGGCAGGTCCTGCCTTCAAAATGTTAGGAGTGGTTTCATCTCAGTTTTCAGTACCATGTAGAACTGACCCTGTATTTTCCACAGCTCTCAATGAATGGCAGTCCTCAGTACTACCCTCATCTTTGGAATAATAAAATGAATTCGATTGGTTACAACAGTAGGGAAAAGGCTTTGTTGTCAAAAGAAAACTGCTCTAACAGAATAAGGAAGAGTAAAATCAATCAGTTATATTAAGGAAATGGGTTATGGACATTCAAAAACCTGAATACCTAACAGAGGTATTTTAAGAAAATAATTGTAAAGGTTTTTTATATGAAGTCTACCACCCTCATGAGGCCATTGGCCCTGCCCTTCCCTTCACAATCAGGGGCACCAGAACCCTCCTCCTGACCCTGACATGGCAGCTCTCATGGTCTTTATTCCTCCTCCTGGTCTAAAAGGGACATGACAGAACTGGAGAGATAGCTCAGTGGTCAAGAGCATCTTTTCTTGCAGATAACTGGGGTTTGGTTCCTGGCACACCCATGGTGACTTACAACCATTTATATCTCCAGTTCCAGGGGATCTTATACTCTCCTGTGACCTACATGGATACCAGGCCCAAACACAGATGTCTACAGATAAGATACTCATATACATTAAAATAAAATAATAGACTTTTTAAAAGTTAAAGACATGTCTGATTCAGCATACGTAAGCAAAACAGAACACCCAATATGTCCTGGAAACTGTTTCTAAGTTGTTTCCATCCCAGGTCATGGAAATTTCAACTTAACTTTGAGAGACATTATTAGTTCTACTTTCTTTCACGTTCCACATCCATCTTTTCAAAACTTCTCCTGTCTCTACATTCAGAATACACCAGAATCTAGTCATCATTTCTGACTCCCATGGCTGGCACCTGCTGTGAACCCCAGACTTTCAGTCATTATCCTTGGATTGGCCTTCTGCTAGATCATTCAATCTCCCCTCTGATCCTTTACATTCTGTTTCAAACAGAAGCACTACAATGGTCCTGTTGAAATGCACCAGGTGATATGGTCTACCAAATATGACCCCCATAACTTTCTACTTTTCCCTCTAATTCAGTTTTCTCTAGAAATTTGGCAATTGTAGGGTGAATGGGCCTTTGACCAGGCCCCTGTGACATACTGGTTGAATACTCTGGCCAGTTTGACTCTCTTTGTGCACCAGGATCCTCAGGCTCAACTAGATAGTTTATGCCTTCAATGTGATTTATCATGGATACCTGCAATTGCCTTGAGCCCTGGCTCATACTACATCAGTTCAACCTCAGAGGAGTCAGGGTTAGAGATCAATAACCTAAGATCAACCATCCAAATGTCCTATACCTATATGCCTGACGTCCAATAAAAGCCTGGCTATGAAGGCATTGTGGATTTTCTTGGTTGGGAATACTTTGTGTTTATTATCATCCCTGTCCTTGGCTGAGTCTAATCGTCATTCTTTCATTAGAACAACCATCCACTTGAACAGAATATCTTTCCTCAGCTTCCCAGGCCTTTCCAGTAAATCAGCAAACCTGAGGGCATCCTAAGGGACAATAGAAACACACCCAGAATTTAGCATGGTGTCTGGCATCTAATAAGCTGGCAATAAAAGCTGCCTGGTGAATGAAGGATAGAATGAATACAACGGATTAATGCCGTGTTAATGCCATCTACATATTTTCCTCTCTCCCTCTCGCTCTGCATCCTCCGGGTCTCATTTCCTTTCTCATCCATTCTAATTTCCAAGATCAGGTCTGACCACTGCCTAGTAAAACAGCAGCCCTTAAAACTGTCACTAAACCCTGTTACAGCTGACAAAGAGGTAGGATTTACAGATCTAGATCATTTGGGTAAACAGGCCTTTGCTTCTGCGGGTCATCTCCCGAGATGAAGAATTTGTTTTGCTACCTGATTCCCACCTTTTGACCTGGCTTGAACCCAACTTAGAAATGAAGAATTCAAAATCTGACTCTAGCAGTCTCCTCATTGAATCGGTAACAAGGGAAATTTATTTGCTAGGGATGTGACAGCCAAGTGACAGACAGGACAGGGAGGTGGCCAGGGCCCTAGTTTGGCTACACAGAGCTGATGTATAATGACATGTGTGAAATTTAACGACGGCTGATAACACTCAAGGTGTTGAGGTTTCTTCTAGCCCACTGCAATGACATCTATCATTTTAATAGCTACCAAGGAAGAGAAATGTGTTTCTCATTAATATCCTGGATTTGACCTTCTGCTTGCCTTGATTTGAAGATCAGTCATATCTGGGAATGCAACTGTGCCTATTAAAAGAGTGGAGAGACCCTTTCGAAGGATCTACTTTTTCCATGGAATCAGAAATTGCAGAATGGAGGAAAGCCAGGTCTAAAGGTGGGCAGCGTTATAGGAAAAGAACTCATTTCTGTTTGAGATGCTCAAATAAAAGAAACCATGAGATATCTTCTCAACTAGAAACCAAGGTAACTTTCATTTAAATTCACTTATCTATGGAGGAAAAAACTACACACAAAAATTAAAACATAATGAAAATTCACCCACTTTAAGAAGAATATATGTATGGGTAATATTATCTACCTGGAAATCTGATTAACAATTGGACAGAGTTTTTGCAACCAGAGAATTTTAAGTAACCAATATGTTATATTGTGTTAAAGGACCCAGTCTGTAATATATTAATGGATGGCTCTATAGCAGTGGTTCTCAACCTTCCTAATGCTGTGACCCTTTAATACAGTTCCTTATGTTGTAGTGACCCCCAACCATAAATTTGTTTTTTTTTTTTTCGAGACAGGGTTTCTCTGTATAGCCCTGGCTGTCCTGGAACTCACTTTGTAGACCAGGCTGGCCTCGAACTCAGAAATCTGCCTGCCTCTGCCTCCCGAGATAAAATTATTTTCATTGTTACTTCACAACTGTAGTTTGGCTACCATTAAGAAATAATACATTAAAAAAAAAAAATCTGTGTTTTTACACCTAGGTGTTAGGGTCATTCATCTCACCAAATGGGTCTTGACCCACAGGTAGAGAATCACAGTTCTGTACCGTTTCCCAAATTTTGAAACTTTCCAGTGTATCATCAGTTATGACAGTAGCCACAGTGACAGCTGCCTTTCTACCATGTGTGCCCCAAAGTAGGACAATGTATTCACTGTTGAATAAAGGAGCACTATCAACAAAGGAAGGATTCCATCTGCCATAGAGGCCAGCACACTCGGAAACATTCAGAAAGCAGTTCTCTCTATTGTGGAGGGATTAACAAGGAAGCACTTGCTAAATCCTATATGAAGCTAAGCTGTCATATAAAATCTGGATTTCTGGTTGTATGTATTTAAAGGAAATGGCCCAAATACACCAGTTTGATACCACTTAGGATCTATTTAGTTAATCAAACATGTAGCACATTCCTCGACTCGCTCAGTACCCACATCATTCTTTCCCTGAACATGTGGTCTTGGACCAATAGGTCAGACATTTTAAAATTTATTTATTAAACATTTGCTTTGAGTACAGCAGAATGTGACATCACATGAAACATATGTACTCTACTCTAGGGACTTTCCATTCTACTTAAAACAGGAACAAATGCATAAAAAAACTAAGTTTAAAAAGCAGAGTAGCAATAAGACCTAAGAGCATACCTAAGAAGAAATCTGAACGTTATTTGTGTTTCGTCACACAGCTAAAGAAAGAGACGGTTAAAAGTGGGTATATGAGAGAACAAAGCTCATGGTGTATGTGTCTTAACGTAGGCACAGTGAGGGTGCTGTGGCTGGAGAGATGGCTCAACAGATAGGAACACTTTCTGTTCTTGCAGAGGACCTGAGATGGGTTCCTGAGACCCATATCAAATAGCTCACAACTGCCTATAACTCCAGCTGCAAGGGATTCAGTGTTCTCTTTTCAACTTCATGGGTACACATGAGCACACACACACATACATATACATGCATACACACCAAACCACACACACACACAAAGATAGGTACATCTTAAAGTCATCTAGGGACTTCCAAGATGGCCAGCGAGTAAACATACTTGTCACATAAGCCTTGTGTCTGAAGCTTGATACCCAGAACCCCATATAAAGATAGAAAGGTAAAATTCACCATGCAAAGTAGTTCTCTGGCCTTCACATGTGTGTCATAGCATATACACCCACCACCATGACCCTACATACACACACGTGCATACACACATGCACACATACATACACACACACACAGATGCACACACATCCACGAATAAATAAAATACAGAAACTAAAGCCATCTGTGAAGATGGGAGAAGGGAAGAATTAGTTGTGTCTCCTTCCTCTGAAGGTAACAGAGAGTAAGTTACAACTAATAGGGAGTGTGTAGCTTGGTTTGATGTTATACAGATGAAGAAGGAATGTTATGGAGTAGTGATGGAAATAATTTTATTCCTGGGGGTTACTACAACAAAAGGAAGTGGATTGAAGGGTGTCCGCATTAGGAAGGTTGAAAAACCACTGCTCCTAACAATAGGCATAGCAACAGTTTCCATAGTCTCACGTTTCTACTGTTCCTGATGTTGAAATCATGCACTAGTGGCCACAGTTGTGATACACTCCTCCTGGTCACTTACAGTAGAAGACATAGTGTTTGCGCCTGCGCAGTGGTTGCAAACGAGAAGGTAAGACATAAAGTGAGAGAAGAGGTCACTTCAGGAAAAGCAGGGGCAAGCAAAGCCCTTTGCGTGGTGGCCATAGTTCCATAATCCGAGCACTTGAAGCAAAAGCAGGAGGATTGCCTAGAGGTGAGGCTAGCCTGAGCTACCGGGCTCTGGCAGTTTCATTTCTGATGTAATACTGATAAAAGAAGCAACAGGCTTAGTTAAGTTTGCCATTCCAGAGGAGTTACAGTCTACCGTGGTGGGGAAAGCATGCTGCAGGAGCATGGCACCATTGGATCCAGAGACAAGAAAGAACAGCACATGGCCAGGCTACAAAATCTCAAAAATACTCCCTGAGTGACGCTGGGGAGAACTTCCTCCAGCAAAGCTTCACTCTCTAAAGGTTCCGTAACCTTTCCAAATAGCACCACCAGAAGAGACACGGTGTTTAAACATGGGATCCTGGGGAACCTTCTCATATTCAAGACACAGTAGCAAAAACCCTGAACAGCCCGCCACCCCCAAATAATCCCCAGTGCAGAAAAACGAAGAGAGGCGCTGTGAGATGGTTTAGCTGCTAAAGGTGTTGGTCTCTGAGTTGGATCCCTAGGACCTACATGGCGAAAGTAGGTGACTGGCTACGAGCTGTCCTCTGACCTGGAATGACACAAACATACTTGTAGAGTAATTAACTTTCTAAGTGAATGGAGAGTATTTCTTTGTAGAAATGATTTGGATACAAATACAACATCTTTGCTGGAAGAATATTGCTCTTTATTCCACAACACCCAACTGTGGTCATCATTTTACATATGAATTCCCAGCCTAGGGCAAGAAATTAGGGGTGAGTCTTCCTGGAAAAGTATGGAGGCCCAAACCTCACTTTATAGAGCCTAATATACTGTTTGGAATAGTGATTCCAGATCTCCAGTGAAACTGTGTCAACTCTGATTTCTCATCTAAGTTGTTTCTAGGCTGCTAATGACTGGGCTAGCAAGAAGACAGAGCTTGGGACATGTTATGCACCCATTTAGCCAATAGTTAATCATTCCCCAGATTCATGACTTTCCTGCTCAGTTTAGGAGGTACAGTAGAGCTTGAGAGAGTTATCAAGATGAATATAATAGCTAATGACATTTATAGCTAAATGACATGTCATAGTAAAATATGGGTGGTATATGGGAGAGGTTCGCCTACAGCTTACAGTGTGCAGGTCACTGTGCAGATTAGGAATGCTTCCAGCAGCAAGTAAGACAAAGCCTGGATGACTGTGCTTCAAAGTTCTAAAAAAAGAAAAAAAAATCAAGAGTCAGGTACAAAGTTGCTACTGATGCATTAGTAGTGGTTCTGACAGGGATGGTATTTATGGTTTCTAAACCAAATCTTTGGGGTCACACAGCTTTTGGATTTGGAGGTGGGTAACAGGGGAGTAAGAATCAAGGGAGATACAGACCTCTGATCTCCAATTTCTTAAATTATTTCCACCTATGATGCCTGTCTTAGTCAGGGTTTCTATTGCTGCACAAACATCATGACCAAGCAGCAAGTTGGGGAGGAAAGGGTTTATTTGGCTTACACTTCCATACAGCTGTTCATCACCAAAGGAAGTCAGGACTGGAACTCAAGCAGGAGCTGATGCAGAAGCCATGGAGGGATGTTCTTTACTGGCTTGCTTTCCCTGGCTTGCTCAGCCTGCTCTCTTATAGAACCCAAGACTNCTCTCTCTCTCTCTCTCTCTCTCTCTCTCTCTCTCTCTATATATATATATATATATATATATATATATATATATATATATATATATGTGCATATATTTACATGCATATATATTCATGCATGTATGTGTATATGCATATGATATATATGATGTGTATGTATATTGCAACCTCACATTCATCACATTCATTTGTTTCCATGATTTATGGTCTCAGAAGCTTTGATCTGCACAATTGCATAGAAGGGGAGCCACTTCCAAAGACACTGGCTATGGGAGGAAGAAGGGAACTGTGAGGAAGGCTGAGTGATGCTGAGCCTGAGACACACTAACAGAGGCACTAGGGAAGTGGCTTGGTGTGTAGAAAGGCACAAGATGAAATTTAAGGCTTGGGAGTTGTTTTGAAGACAGATGGCCTTACCCATTCATTATGATCCCCTCTCTCTGAATAACAGGAATTCTTTATCTACAATTGATTTGTTTAGTCTAGATGAGGCTATATGTACTCTTTCCTTTTACTGGCTTCACAAGTATAGACGTGTGAACTGGTCTTGACTACTCAGAAGGAGCTGGAATTGTTCCACAGATAGGTGTCGTCATCATCATCATCACTCTGTTGTTGTTGTTGTTATTATTATTATTATTATTATTATTATTATTATTATTATTATTATCTTTTGGTGGAAAGAGAAAATACCTTTACTGAGACTGCTAACTGGCTATGCAAAGGCATTCCACCTTAGAGAGATTTTGGAGCTTGAACACTATTCTTTGAGCACATGTGTACAGCCAGACATGATCCACATCAAACACTAGATGCTCTCAATACGAAACCAACTCTTGTACTGGACTTCTGTCTTTTCAAATCCAAAGGGTGTCAGTCAACATGGGATCACCCATTTTAAGATAGTGATTAAAATCACTGGAGTAGATAAGATCATTCAGAGAAATGACACACAGTAAGAAAGAAACAGCTAACAAAGGGCTCTGAGGCTCCTAACCACTGAAAATCTACAAAAGATTGAGAGACAGGAAGTATATACCAGGGGAGTGAATTAGTTCTGGGTGTCGAGTGTTAAGGAAAAAGTAATCCTAATTCTATAAGATGAAAGTTTGGGACAGTGTTGGTGAGATTTGAGTGAACTAGGCAGAGGTCAGAGTTATACATTGGAAGCAGAGACACTATGATAGCCTCTGTGAGTCACTCAAGACTTTTGCCTAGAAGAGAGAAAAGGATGGCAGCTGACAGCGAGTTAGACACTCAAGAAAGGATGTTCCTAAAACTAGAATTGAATACACTTAAGGCGAATTGAGCTCTGGCGTGGTCAGACCTGGCAATGGGAACACCTAAGGCAAACCCCTAAAGAGAAGAGGGGTTATTGTGGCCCAGTCACTTCAGAGGCAACAGAGCCGTAGTTGAGTACCTTAGGGATCTTTTCCCAGCCTGCTCAGCTCCACTTTCAGACAGGCTCTGACCAAGTGTTGGTAATGTGGTCAAAAGCAACTTGGCGATCTCTTAGGAGAAGTCTCTTGTGTAAGTGGTCTTTCAAGGTATGTTGCTTAAAGTGCAGAAGGCTAGGAGGTGATTTGGGTTCATTCCATCTGAAACATACCAATGTGACTAAGAAAATTTCGGTTTCTCACCAGCAGAGTACCTGGCTGTGGTCAGATGTGCAACTGAGAACTAAAGGAGAAGAGATGGCAATGTCAAAAACAAACAAACAAACAAACATGGTGGCTGGTGAATCGCTAGAACTTTCTAACAGCTGCATTGGAGCCCGTGAGCAGGCTGACAAAAGAAGAAACAAAGTCTAAGGGGACTTTGAACGCCATAGATTGACCATCTGAGAGAGACTGAAGTAAAGTCTGCAGGAGAAAAGTGAGTGCTAACACCTCAAAAATTCTATGATTCATTGCCTCCTCTTGAAATAAATTTAAAATTCTACAATTCTAGGAAGGCATTGCTGAAGCCCTTAAGAATAAACAGGACTAAGGCACATTCGTGCAGGCAGCTTGCCAGACTGAGATCCTGTGTGAGGAGCTTCCCTTTGACTGAGTTTGAATGGCCATGGTTTATAGCTCCTGAGTAAGGGTCGAGGAAACTTTTGGGCAGTGTTTCAACAATGAGAGGAACATGTGACTCCCAAATCATCAGGACAGCATTTTGTGAAAAGAACGGGAGCTTAGATCTTGTTCAGGAAACAGGGATCTGAGGTGCTCACCCGTACATGGAAAATCGGATAACAGGTTCAAGGATAACACACTACGGAAGTTCATTCTTGGACAACATTTTCTTAAATGGGTTTTTCATTTGCAAGGGATGAAATGGTATCTGGAGAGGCAAAGGGAAAGGATGGAGTCTGCCTGGCCTCACTTTCTTTTTACTGTTTTTTAAAATAAAATGATTTAATGTGAGAATACACCAATATGAATGGACAGGAGCTCTACAGCAGAGCCAATATCAAGTACATTAAAAATGTATGACACATTGTATATTCTCTGAGGAGTTCCATCCAAGACCTTTACACAGATAAAATGACATAAAAATATGATTAATAATATTGTAAATCCCGCTGATTGGGAAACCCAGGGACATATGACAGATTGATCTGACTCTCTGATTTAAGCCAATATCACAGAAATAACCTTTCAGGGCTTGAGAAAAATAATGTCTCGCCTGCAGCATAGAACACAACATGAGGAAATGCAGTTGTCTTCCAAGGTTTGTTTTCATACCTGAAATGCCCTCAAAACCTTCTCTATTTGAAATTTGATGTCTAGGTACCCAGCTTCTAGCCAAGAATTGCCACTATGTTATTAACCCCTGCAAGCCACTCATAAAATATTCAATGCAAAGTAAGAGGAAGGAAGCCTGCCATGAGGCTAGCTGAGAAAATATCTAGGTAAGGAGTTTGAGTGGTTTCTCTCTACTTTGAAGTACTTCACAAGGTTTTGTTTTGTTTTGTTTTGTTTTGTTTTGTTTTGTTTTATAGAAATATGCAGTGGGGAAATGCAAAGCAAACATTTACACTAAAAATTTAAAAAGTTCTCACCTTTACAAATGAGAAGGATATACCTACCATTCGGCCTTCACCAAAAGAACTCCTTAGATACAAGTGGCAAATAATCAACACTTTTTTAGGAGGCATAACCTCACACATAGTCACAAGGCATGTCCTGCCTGAGGTTCTTCATGTGGTTTCTGCTATACCCTAGGAAATACCCTTCACTTAGGATCTTCTATCTGACCTCTTCTCTTTTGGTTAGATGCACCTACCTTCAAAGCAGACAGATACCTTTTGTTTTGTGGTGCATTTTCTCCTAACATCCATATCTCCATAGTCTCCTAGGAAACCTGCTCTCCTTACCCACCTTAGACTCTGTAAGTTTCTGGTAGCGTTGACTCCACCTGGCTCCATGCATGGTCATGTGACTCTCTCCTAACCAACCAGATGATACTTTCTGGATGTGGCCCTTGGTTCAGAAATGGGCACATGACCAGTTAAAGTAATGTAGCTAAAAGGAGGGAGAAGTACCTGCTCTTCTCTGGCGGACTTGAACTTGGATACCCAGGTAATATCTTTGTAGTTGCTTTGCAGGCATGTAATGCCAGAGAGTAAACCCCTCTCTAGAGAAAGAAACCTTTGCATCATTTGAGACCTGAACACAGCCAATTCCAAGGTTTTTCCTGCTTCTGGACTTCGCTCTTATTTAAGTTTAAAACAGTCTAATTTAGTTTTTCTGCTTACACCTGAAGGAGTTCCAATAGTGAGAATATTTTCTCTACTTAATCTTCTATTCATAGGGATTATCCCCAGGGATTCATCACCATTCTAGTGGGATAAAA